>JAVKLA010000057.1:15446846-15478903 GCA_034782735.1 Sagittarius serpentarius | reverse complement strand
GCAGGGGAATCTCTGCTCCGGCGCCTGGAGCACCTCCTGCCCCTCCTTCTGCACCGACCTGGGGGTCTGCGGGGTTGGTTCTCTCACATGTTCTCACTCCTCTCTGTGGCTGCAATTTCTGTGCCCCGGCAATTTTTTTCCCCCTTCTTTAATCTGTTATCCCAGAGGCGCTACCACCATTGCTGATGGGCTCGGCCTTGGCCAGTGGCGAGTCTGTCTTAGAGCCGGCTGGCACTGGCTGTATCGGACATAGGGGAAGGTTCTAGCAGCTTTTCAAAGAAGCCGCCCCGGTAGCCACATAAACTCAATACAGTTTTATATCATCCCTCTGGATAGAATTCATCAGACCTTTATCCTGTGCAGTAGAGGGGGTGCTGCAAACTATTACTGAACTGGCTTTGTTACACAGTGGAGAAGTGATTGCTTTTCAGTACTCAGGAACTGAACACAGTGTTTGAGTTAAAGTGTGAGTAAGTGGATGGAAGATCCTGTTTCCGTATATGTGCATCATAATGTGCCACAGTTTGGTAGTGGGAAAGACTTATCTAGGCCTGTTCTTCAAATGTCATTTCTTAAGTCCCGTTAGCTTCAGTAAGCATGAGGCATGAATGGAATGTAGGATCTGGACTTCATATTAAAATAAATCTCTTTCTGAAATAATCTTTCAGTTTGAATGCTTTGGTATGATGGCAGTAATAACCTTACTTCAGGATGCATGCTAGCAAAAATAACTCCACGCTTCAAGCAGTACAAGGTGCTTAGCAAATGCACATAATTTTGCCAGACAGAGTCATCACAAAAGCATATTGCAATTATATGAATACAATAGCTTCTTTCTGAAAGAAGAAAATGTCTTTCACTTGCTGCCTCTGACTTAGGCCTGGGATTAGAGAAACACACTACATTCCTTAAAGAGCATGAATCCCACTTTTGTAAATGAAAAGAAGAACTTGCTTGTGGCCAGATGTTTTTGGCCATCTCAACTGTGTGAAATTAGAAATTATGTGCTATTTATGTCAAATAGTGGAATCGACTTAAACAAATCACTTTTAACCCCTTGGTGCTGGAGTCACAGAGTTCCATCTATTACCAAGAATGGATGCACTCTGAAACCCCTACTTAAACAGACTAGCTACTCAGCATAATTAAGATCCTCACTATCTTGTGCAGTAATCAAGACTGAAAGTGTGAAAATAAAAAGATCCTTATGTTTCTTCTGTTCCTCAGTGGTTTGGCAACTAGGGAGCTGAGGTTTTGGACTTCAGCTGAAAAGCCTTCAAATTGCTGCAAATTTGTGTATGAAAATGAGATATTTCCCATAGACAGAAGGAAAAAAGATAATTATTCTTTATGAACTCACTGCATCAGTTCTCATCATTTGCTGCAATAATTATAATACATGAAAATGTTAGAATGTAATTTAGTATGATGATTTCTTTTCAAAGCAACATGTCACAATAATATTTTCTAACCCATTACCCTGCCTTCACTACCGTTTGCTTAGTGCCTGTTATTTGAGCATAATGTAACTCTCCTTGCTCAGGTAAAGCTTTAGTTTCCTTCACTTTTCTTTGAATGAAGCCTATGTGCGTTTACATCCCTCTGTTTAAATTAAACATTTGAAGTACTTCTAGATATTTAAAATCAATATATCTGCCCCTTGGTTTTGCTTAAAAAGACAAATATTTAAAATGCATTAAGACTTGGCTTCAGGCTTCTTTGTGTTTCTGGTAAATGCTAAAGCAGAAGGAAAAAAAGAACATTCAAGGTAGGGAGAGGCAAAGAATCCTCCATTGTCTGATAAATCAACCAAACAAGAATAATGAATTAAATTAGAGGGAAGAATAAAATGCAAGGCAAGGCAAAGCAAACAGAAAGCTTCCATGAATGCTTTTAAAACCAGATCTTAGGAAAACAAAATTAACTTTCACTTAGTTCAGGGAGATAAATGAAGTGACTGTATGTGCTTGTGCTGACTCTTTGTTTGCAGTAAGGTATTTCATATGGCAGGTTTTAAAATAATGGAAAGCTTTCCCCGTGTTATCCAGTGGTCTTTTCACACAGAACTATAGCCGTTGAAGCTAATGAAACCCTTCAATGCCGGTTGGAGTTTCTAGCTGTTATTGCAAAGAATTCAGCAGTAGTTGCTTAACACTAATGAATTATTTAGTTTGGTACTAACTGTCGCACTAGGAAGATCAGTGTTTGAGCAGCTGACCATTTTCTGATTATTGATATTTAAGCAGCAGAATGTTTGTACTTGAAAGTATCACTGTGGCCCAGACAGTTCTTTCAACAAGAAGACTGCACTGTTAATTATGGTGAAGTACACACCAGTATACTGCCCTCATACTTCCATGCGAATACAGAAATGTTGGCTCAGCAGAGGCTGATTGTGTGGGTACGCATAACATGCGTTTGTATTTAGGGATTTAATTAGCAAAGCTGGCCCCAAGCACAGGAATCTTTGACTAGATCACCTCTTTAGAAATTCACCGGCAGACATTGCATAATTTGCTTTTCCACGTGTGCTCAGACGCCTGTGTCCTACGGGCTGCCCCAGCATCCTGCCTGGGGAGGCAGGTTGTGCTGTCAGCTTTTACTATTGTGGGAAATTATTCCAGAGTTAAAAGAATATCCTGTCAGAAGTATTCTCTGTGTGATTCCTACTCCTCCCTCCTTTTGTCTTACGTAGGCCTAATACAGTTCCAGGAAAACTCTCTTTGCCTTTTTGCTGCCTGGAGAGAATGAAGAGGGGAGCATCTGACCGTCTCCAGTTACATTTGTTGTACTTTATAAACTGACTACGGGACTCAAACTATTTGGTTTGCATTCGGTTTATGTCCAAATGTGAAGTGCTAACAATACTTAAAATGTTCCCGGTGGAACTTGTGAAAACCATCAGCAACAAATAATACAGTTTGGTAGAGCAGATAGTGCGTGACTTCTCAAATAGTATGCAGTTGATCAGTGGGACAAATAATAAAGTTTAAAGTCACATTTACAATAGTAGCAACCTCAGTGCCATCTCCCCTGCAAGTGGGACAATACCGGGGTGTCTTTTCAAGGGCGCAGCTTACTGCATTTTTTCATGTTTCCACAGGCACAACAAGAAACCATTACTGGTTGCCTTTCACTTGCTTCCAAACCTCCATACTTTTCAGGGCAGGTGGTTAAAGCTCTTGGTAGGAGAGACTTAGGGGCAAGTCTGTCCAACAGTTAGTCCCAGGAATGTGATTGGAACTGCTTCAGAGTCTGCCAGGAAATCGAGTATCACAAGCCAAATCAGAACTACCCTCTGTGGTCCCAGAGCTCAGGCAGCACAGAAGACCGATTTTGCTTAACAGGCACCCCCTGATGTCTGCTGAAGGCAGATTGTGGCTGTACTGGACTGGTTTGGTCCAGAACGTTCATCAAACTAGTTCTAACACTTTGTGTGGTTGATCCACTTACTGCTTCTTTTTAAAGTTTACATAGGGTATCCTCTTCACAAGCCCTCAGTGTGAGCTGAATCATACTCCAGAACACCTTTAGTGATCGTGAAAGTGTATTTAATTTGACTTAATTTATGCATTTAAAAGAAATCTTCTTTTTATTCTTAAACTTGATAACTGAATACTAATTTAAGCTTGATTTCTTTTGAACTTATATTAAAAGATCAAATAGAAATGTAATTGCAAATTACCTGGTCCATGAGTGCAATCCAAAGATAGACCATCATTATGTGGGATGAGTATCTGTGGTCAGACTGCAGATACACATTCAATATTGCATTGCAAAATCATTTATCAAGACTTAACTCACTTGAAGGCATTGAAAAAATTAACTGGCCAACTAATAAATAAACTCTTACCTGATTTTTAATACTTTTCATTCTTTCATTTCTTTTTCATAGAAAAAATATGTTTTCAAACCCAGCATCTTTATGTTCCTTCAATAATACCTGTCTGCCCAGTACACAATGTTCTACATTTCTTATTACTTCTTGGGTATTACCACAATCTATAAAGTTAATTATTTTAACAACAAATACAGAACTTCATATATATGCATATATATAGTGTCACTAAGACTGTCAATGGCAATGTCTGTTATTAGGCAGTCTGAATAACTGAGGGATAAAATGGTAAGCTTTTTACCATCCCGTTCTTCCCCTCCTTTCCCCAAACTGTATCACTAGGTCACATTCAGTCAAAGCTTTCTGTTCTGTGCTTACACTGTCATACCTGGAGCAATCCTATCATTCCTACTGTGAGTAAAAAGATACTGAGGTCCTGCAGTTCAGCGAGGCGCCTTTCATCAGCTGTGGGGTAATAACTGCTCACGAGTGCTCTCTTAGCCTGCCTACGTTCTGAAGTAAAATATTTAGGTTGTGATCCAGGGAGAGGTTGAACTATCAGCAGGGAGTTATCATGCTCATGGTGAAGGTGGCTTAAGGTAACAAGTGTCCTCTTGTAAACTGGGTCAGTTTTCCTCCACATGCCTCTTTTTAACCTGTATTGTTTAATTAGCCTGGTTTGTAAGGCGGCCATAAACCCAGTTGCATAAACACTACAGACAGGGAAGGAAACTGGACTATTTGAATGAGTAGCTAGAGTTGGAGAGAAAGGCACCAAAAAAGGGTATCTGACACTGAAATTATAATCTCAGTTTAAAGATGTCACATGTATGCAGCTAATGAATGATGTTTTTAAACACCAGTCGCTTTTACTCCTGTGACCATAAACTGAATATAAAAAGATCTGTAGCAGTCTAGACCAAAGGTCCATCCCAACACGTATTCTCTTCCTGCCAGTGGCCAAAAACAAATGCAAAGGAGCATAAGAATAGGGCAAGTGTGTAATGATACTTCTGCAGATTGTTGTCCCAGCTTCAGACAACTTCTAGTTCATGGGATTTCCCGAGCTCAATGTGATTTCATTGTATTTATTCACTTTTGATGCATTTCTCTTCCATGATAATATCCAGTGTCCCATCAGGGTCACGTAAATTTTGAGCATCTGAAACATCCTGAGTTATGGAGTTGAGAGTTTTAAGTTCTTATTCTATGAAGAACGACATTTTTTTATTTGGTTTGAAGCCACTTCTTCTAGCTTCATTTGAATACTAATTCTTACATTGGAGACACAGAAAATAGTCAAGCTCTGTTCATCCTGTCTGTATGCACATGCTTTTATAGACATTTAACCTGGGTTTGCTCTGTTCTTTTTCTCATAGACTCAGTAGTCTTAAACTGCAGATTTGGAAACTGCGTATTAATGCTATTAACTTTATGAATAACAGTTCAGCAAAGCAACATCCTGATACTGCATGCCGTGGTGCACACCATGAAAGTCCAGGTTTGGAACTTGATGGAGCATTGTACGTGTGGGGCACGGGGTATGAGAGAGAAGGGAGTAGCAGGTGCCCCTCTGCATCTCCTCCCATGGTGGAGTTAGGGGTAAGCTGGGTCTGTACCTTGACTCTGGAATTGGGAAGGACTCCCAGAGCACCTACCCTCAGTATATAGCCTCCCACCTAAATTAATGCCCAGCTTTGTCAGTCACACAGAAAGCTAAAGTTAATGATAGGCTACCTAGTGACATTTTCAATAGATGTGTAGCCATAGCGAGCCTTGGACTTGTTTCTTTGGGTTTTTTTCGTTTTCATTACATTCAGTTTTTGGATGCTTAGATACCTTTGAAAATCTGGCTATGAGGGAGTAATGTAGGAAACTTCTATTCAGGCTACAAGCAGCTATTGTGAGACTTGGAGCTTACAAGAGGCAAATTTCCTTGTAAGAGAAAACCAGAATGAGATACTGTTGAACTCACTTTGTACAGGATGTTGTGTGTGTGAAAAGGAGTGAGGGTAGAGGTAATCCGGCTTAGAGGTGATCCCAAACTTAAATCCCTCAATATAAACATCTTTAAACCATGAGGCTTCCTGGGTCTAGATATGGACACAAATACTGTGGCTCAGGCCTGTCTTTAAATTACACACTAATTGTTAATATAATTTTTGGAAAGGCTTATAGTTGTATTATACAAAGAATGTGTTTTATAGAAAGACAGTTTGTTTTAAATGGCATGTGAGAAACAAATTCTTTGTGACTTAATCAATACTGCTTATATTCCATGTAAGAGCAGGAAACAGTGTAGTTTGCCTTGTTAGAAAGTGTTTATTGAATGAAGTTTAAATGTCAACTGAGGGTTTTGGTGTTTAGTTTAATCATACTGCTTGAATAGGTGATTATTAAGAAGTTCTTTTTCTCAGAGGTGTCATGAATACCATGAATTTCATAACCAAACATTTGACACTTTGGATTTTTTTTCTTTTTTTAATACCACCGGGTGAATCAATACACAGGCAACTAGAGAGCCAGAGTTGTTTTCATTTCATTTTTTTAAGAGAACTTACCTAAAATGCCCGAGACAGAACACATCGGCAACATAGCTTTTGCAGGCGAAAGAGGAGTGTGGAGAGGCTCGCAATGCATTAGCACATCAATGCAGCATTTTCTCATTAGTTGAAGGTAAATTGTGTTTACCTGTGTCTTAAGACTGATAACTCATTGGGCTTTTGCTGAACTACTGTAAGTAAAATAACACTTGTTATTCTACCTTTATTTCTTGTCCTGTCATTAGCTTCAGATTGCAGATGTTGGCAAGAAACGCCATGATTCAGAGATGCATAGAGGCATAGGCTCGTGAACCAATATATAAGGAAATAAATAAGCATTATGATCAAGTACTGGCTGAGATCGTGTTTTGCTTCTCTGCAGTACGCTGAAGTATTCCTTCCCAAACCGTTCTTCAGTCATGCTGTTATTACAGTGCAATAAATACCATGTGGATCACTTTATACTAATCGTGTCTTCAAAACTGAAGCAACTAGTAGTAAATAACCCTGCTTCATTTATTCACTTGTATTTTGGCCATATTTAAGCCGTCTGTGCATATTTTTCAGGACCTCTTCAGCAACTGAGTTTTAGCAGAAAAAGTGTTTATGGAAACTTGCGTGTTGTAGAACTCTGTGTTGACATGGAGAAGAATGGTGGCCTGATAAACAGGTGAACGCAAGCCTGAGAGAGCAGAAGACACTTCATTATATTCCGTCCCAACTATTTGTATGATAGTTCTTGGTGTGGAAATAGAGGCAGGTCATGTTGCAGAGCAAACACTGCTGCTCATCCTTCTGCCAGAGTGGTGGGTTGGAAGCAGTGCTGTGTTGTATTAGATCTGCGGCTGTAAAGGTGTATCAGAGGTTGCATACTGGGAGAAGATAGAGCAGGAAAGTTTCTTCAGGAAGCCTCTGACTTGTACACATCTTTGGGCACTTCAGAGACGATAAAATGTTTTTCTTTATGCAAGGCATCATAAATTTCACCATTTACCATTGTTACTTTTACATTCACCATAGCACAGCTTCACCATTCAATACAATGAGATAAATAATATTTTGTCCCGGATGGCGTGTTGTTTGACACAGGATTTATACAGAGCTCCCCAAAATCATACTATAACTTTACTGTAGAAACAGTTAATCAGGCTTGTAGATACGGAAACATGCACTTCATGTGCCCTGAGCAGATTCTGCACTGCGCTGTGATACTAAATACAAAATCTTTACCCCTTGCTATAGCCCATTTTTAGAGCAGTAATGCCACAAGACACATGATACAGAAAGGAAATTACTTAATTTTGCTATATTTCCTTCTTCCTATTAGTCTAAGACAGTCAAAGACGTGTTCAAGACTGTCTTTTAACTATAGTTTGTATGGTCATTAGTGTCTTGATCTTGGTGGGTACTAAACTTTCTGGCCTGATCCATTAGCTACTCTTAACTATTGAAGTCAACATGACTGTTCACATGCCTAAGTGCTTTGTTGAATCAGGGCCAGAGTGCTTAGAAGCTTGTAAGATCAACCCCCCAGCATGAGAAGAAAAACAGAACCCATGCGGCCAGTCACAAATAATCATTACAAACTGCTGTATGAAATCTCAGATTTAACAATATGTAATAAATCCAAAGATTTAGCTACATGCAGAACAAATTCTTTCAGTGATTTTCTTCCTGAATAGCTTCACAGAAATTTCGGTCTCTTTATGTGGCATTCTGTTTGAAGAAAGGTTAGGTTTGAATGAAGACAGCAAGTTTACATATGGCTAATTGTCTTCCAGACTTTGATGACAACTCCTTTTAACATACAGTTAGCATATTAATTATATGTATATATTTTGGAGGGAGTCAGTTTGCTGAGGTAACTTGACAAAAAATGCAGAACACCGTTTCTGGTTTTACTGAAATACTCATTCAGCCTATGCTTGTTATTTATATTAAATTAATACCTTTATGCTGCCAGGTAAAGGTTTTCATATCTGTCTTATTTTATAACCTTTACTTTTTTTCCGTATTTTATTCTAATGGGAAAATCTGTCAGGCACTGCTTGTTAATTACTTCAAATCCTGTCACGATACAGAAATCAGCTTGATGCTACTGTGTTTATTGATGCCAGGCATTTTTATTGTAATTAAACCTTAATTTGAGCTGCTGTTGTTGAACAAGTCTGCTCTGAAATCTTGTTTTCCAGCAAATCCCGTGTGATTTTTCTTTCTAATAAGTTTTTGTAATTTGGTTGCCTGCATAATAGTGCTGTCACAGCTGGCATTAATCGGCATTTTTATACCAAATTGTAGAGACCCATCATCCAACAACCACCCGTCAAACAGAATAACATACAACCACAGAGCTGGAATACTTTTACAGCAGAGACCGTTACCACTGTCACCACTCGCCGGGGTGGAACAGAGGTAAGGCGCCATGAAGTGCTTTGCCTAAAGACCTCCAGCAAACCAGCGGCAGAACTAGCCCCAGTTCCCAAAACAGTCTGCTGCAGTTTTCTTGCTGCGGATCACAGGAATACAAAGAAATACAGACCTCTTAAATCTGTTTTCCTGGTCTCCTGGAGTGATAGTAGGTTGTTGTCATGTTGGTGGCGTTGGGTTGTGTGAACAAACTTCACTGCTGTTCCTGCCCGTGCTATGCCAGTTTTCTAGCTACGAGGCAGAATTCAGTTCCTCATGATCGTCAAGTTAGCACCCTTCTGCAACCATAAATGTAATATAAAGCAGAAAAAAAGCATCTGAGGCAAAGAAAGGAGCTGTCTGCAGTAACACGGTAGAAAAAAAGAAACCACATTAGATGAAGTTATTCACATGGCTGGCAGGAATGGAAATGTACAGCAGAACAGAAATGCGGAAAATGTTGGCAAAGATGAGGAAAAGAGATTACTTTTTTATTTAGTTTATTTTCAATAAACTATAGAACTATTTAAACCAGAAGTTCCAGCTAGGACATGAGGCAGAGTTACCTGGCATTGTGTTGGGTGGTTTTTCTGAATGGGTCTCGAGCTTTACATTCCGTGGGGAGGTATGAGATTTCGCAAATGTAGAATGTAGGCCTAGGGTATTCCTATTAACTGTTGTGCAGCCGTGGCTTAGGATATGTTGCAGTACTTTAAGCAAAACTTTTCAATCTAAGATGCTTAAATTGTGCATATGAACCTGAACTTTTCAAAGTGGCAAACAGATGTATTTGGCATTGACATTAATGGCATTTTGAGCTGCTTGTACAGCTTAAAGCTACAGAATAAATGTGCATTTCCCCCCTCAAAAAAATCTGAAATATATTTCTTTCTTTCTTTATTATGATAAGAAGAGTTTAGGTTGGGGAGGGAGGACAAAGAAGATAAATTTGGCAAAGAGCATCTTCATAAACACAATTGATAGAGAGAGAGCTTTGTGGGGATACTCATGTGGAGTTAAAGGCTTTTTTGGGTGAAACATAGGAGGGAGGGAATCACAACAGACACCTTTTCGACATGCTTTAGAGCATCCCCTGATCAGTACATTTCTAGTTAGAGATTTAAGAGTTCTGTCCAGCAAAGTTGGCCCGCATACCCTTGTTCGGTAAAACAGCTAAGCATATGTGGAATTTTAAGAGCATGCTCATGTGATGTCTGTGTAGGAATGTTTCTTAAGGCTAGGAACTCATTTTCTACTTCAAAAAATTTGCTTTAAAAATCATAGCCAAAATAATTACCATTAGCTGTTAGTTTATTTGGGAGGGTTAGTTTGTGCAACTGTCTGAAACATCAAGAAATCTTTAGCTTGAACAGCTGAAGGTCATGTCCATGACAGTAACTTTACAGGGATTTTAAAATTAATTTTTCTGGTTTGCTTTTTATTTTTATTTTATTTTTAAAGAAGCTTGAGAATGAAAGTAATTGTTTGAATAAGCTGTCTGCTGTAACAGTCCTTCGAGGAGTTCTTACTTAAATGATTATTTTGTTGACTAATTTCACAAGCTTAGAGCTGCTCAAATGAGTGCTAGCACTTAGTATGTCCTTCAAGTTCAGTGTTTCTATACAAATATTTTGAGTTCTGGGAAAGATGAATGCTTGCTGTTTGTGCAAGCATCAGTCTTTTTAGTGTGAAATGGTATACTTTCTAACCATGAGAACAATGAAGTTATAAAGTGTTAAAAAGACTTATAATTTGAAGTACAGAATCAAGAAAACTCCAAACTATTAAGAAGCAGATTGATTATATACAAAAAAGGCTTTATAACGTGACATCTGAAATATCAGGGAACCAGACGGAAGGCGTCTGGCAGTTTCTTTTCAGTGTTGTGTACCTATTCCAGAAGGGATAGCAGGGCTTTCTGATAAAACTGGCCAAAATCAGTGCCATTTGATACTGGATATTCTGTTAATATTAACTAATCAATTGACTTCTCAGAAAAAGATGTGGCTGTGGGTTATAGTGTATTAACTTCAGCTGGGCTTAATTCAGAACCATTAGCTTTGGTGGTAGGGGCTGATGTTCAGCTGGACCGCAGCTTGGATTGCTTGTCCGGTGCCTACCACTGAGTTTGTAATGGACAGCTGAAAACAAAAATCTAAATAAAATTATAATTGTGATCTCCCTAGGAGAGTGTATATTGCTGGAAGGAAGGCTGGGAGAAGCTTTTCTTTTGCATGTGCCGTAAACACAAAACAAATGCATATTTTCATCATTTTTTTGAACTCTCTTATGTGGCTTTCTAGATCATTCCATACATTTTGTCTCTTTTCGCTTTTAAAAAACTTAAAGATAATTTTGAAACCAGTCTTTTTATTTAATATGTATAATTCATGCATGCACATACACTTTGAGTTTTTCATGCTTCTAGCTTTATTTAATCACAAAATGTCCCACCTTTCTCTATTTTTGAAAAAGTTTCTGTCTCAAGTACGAGCTACTTCCCTATTATATTTCAGTTTTGCAACCCAGATTTCTCAAGCTCTAGACCCTGACAGGTTAGATTTTTTTAAAAGGAGAAAATTGTTTTTATTGTTGTCAATTGCTTGTACATTCTTATTTTTAACAAAAAACAATTAACATGCTACTGTTCAAATCTTTTAGATAACAGCAATCACAAAGATGGAGATGAGGACTGAAGAAGTGTTAGTTTTGAAAATAAAAGTTTAGGGAAGTCAGAAAGGCCTGTTCTAATGAAAAGTTTTGGATAAAGTTAGCTGGTGCTGTCGTGGTGCATTCTGGTTTATAGCAGTTGATGTATTGTATATATGTATGCAAAAACCTTTTTGAAATAACTTTAATTACATACTCACTGAAAAGAAAGAAAATCCTGTCTTTTCAGTGTAGGTTGTTGTCAGAATACCAGATGTGAGCGCTATCAAATACAGAATTCATTTGTTTATTTTGTTTAAATAAAACAAATATGACTTCATGTTTATTAAAAATCTTCATCCTACATTTACAGTCCAAGTCGATAGGAAGTGAAATAACAATTTTTTTAACCTCTTTCTGATTTTCTAGCTCAAATAGAGAGGTTACCAGCTGTTTACGAATGGGTTACTAAGGGTTTGCTAATGCAGGAGAGGAGAAGTAGGAAGGAAGAAAAGAACTGCCTGAGAGCAGAAGCTCACATAAGGAATGGAGGTGGAGCTGCAATAAAATCCAAACAGAATTCTACTGTGCCAGGAGCTGGAAATACTAAATACCTTCGGTTACAACCTATTTAATTACATTTCTGAACAGAAGCTTAGTAGACCTCTACACTGATATATCTGGATGCTGAGCTGTTGTAAGCTCTTGATGCTTGGGATTTATCTCCCCCCAGTTGCCCATGTAGTGATATTCAGTGACCTACCTGAAGTATGTGTCTTACCCAGTTCTTGATGGCTCGATAATGGCAAAGCTTAATTGGCTTAGATAATCTCTACCAAAGAGAGAGTGATTTATTTATGGATTGCAAGTGAAAGTTACTATAAATGAAAATAGCCAATTTGTAGCTTTACAAAGAGCAGTCTATCTTACATGCAGATAGTTTAAAATAATAAGTTGTGATTATCAGATAATACACAATCAGTAACGGATTCACTGTGGTTGGTTGGCACGGAGTGTACATCGTTAATATAGCATGATTAATATAGCACCATAAAATTTTCAGATGCCAAGAAGCTGAGTATTTTGTTTGTTTGTCCCAGGAGAGGTGAGCAAGCAGGTGATAGGCAATAACGGAGTAAACTGGAAGAGATGAAATCAGGTGAAAGCTACTTACAAATGCACTGTGAGTTTGTGTCTTCATCTAGTAGGCACAGCAAGTGGGAAAGCTCAGCAGTGAAGAGGCGAGTGAAAGCACATCCATGTCTGTCTTTATTTTCAAATGAGAAGGAACAATCACAAGGCAGCAAGTTATTTCTTTACAGATTTCTTTTTGAAAAAAATGTTGGGTTTCCAAAGAAATCGCACAACTAGTTAGCATACATGTTGTTATGAAGAGAGATGCTGCAAAAATCTATTTCAAGGAGCTTCTAATCAGTCTTTTTCCCAGAATACCATTTGAGCTAGTTTCAGATACCACTTATTTTCTCTTCAGTTTACAATCCTTCCCTTCTGCGTCCAAATTGCTCATTGCAGTCTGATACCAGCTCAGCCCTTAAGGTGTCAAAGATACTTGTTTTCCCTCCTGAAGCCCACAATCAGGCACTTGGCATTAGTGGCTATGTCATACCAGGCTAATTAATAACAACAGATAATTTTGCATCCCCGGTGTAAAGATAGAGGAGAACTAAATCCAGAAAAATGACAGGATGTATTTGCACTACCTGATGAGTTTTTCTTCTTTTGCCTAATTCTTTATTGCCCTTTATTTTGCTTCCTTATGCAATCAGTATTAGATAAGAAGCTAGAAGAGCTGGAAATTGGTTGAAGGCTTATACTGTTGATACTGCGGCAAGTTTTGTCACTGATTTAAATGGGAGCAAAGTCAAGCCTTTGGTATTACTCCTAAGAGTCAAATCTAGAATTTTATTTGGACAGATACTGAACAGGTCTTATGATATATTCTGAAAGGAGAAAGCTCAGGGATTTACAGACATTTTCACATCTCTTCAGGCACAGATTTCTCAAGCAGTGGCAGACAGCAGTATTGTAACGCTCTGACAATATAAACAGCCACAGGCATTTGACGCAAAGTCATCCCCGTCATTTGCAGGATGTTTAGAAGCAGGAGCATTGAGATTTTTTTATAATGCTCAATTGAAATGCTTGATTTTTTAAAAAATGTAAGCAGTATATGCTTATACATCTGAAAATGCCGATTCACTATTTTTAAATTTATCCCCATTAGCTGATATAAGGCTTAAATTACATAAGCGTATAATATTTTCCTCTGTTCTCTTAAAGGTTGCTTAGGAACAAGTGAGGAACTACCAGCTCTACAATGCTTAAACCTCCTTCTGGTTTTATCGAGAGAAGCCAGAAAAGTTGCAATGGTGAAAGGATAATTACAATACATGTCTTTTCCTCTCTTTTTATATCAATTAGATATCAGCATGAATCAATTCCAAGTCCACTGGTTACTGGAGTCCTGTGCACACAATGACACCAAAGGACCTGGGAAAGTAACAGAGCTGACTTACGTAAGTCTGGGTTCAGCCTTTGGCTTGACTCCGAGTAGCTTCTCAGCAGCAAGAGGAGGGGTGGTTCTGTAACATAGCACAGTATGCTTTACACCATGTTTCACAGATAAGTAAGAATGTTTCTTTTTTATGTTCCTCTTCAGCAAAAGATAAAAATGATGCATCTGCACTGGTTTTGGGTTTGGTTTTTTTCTTTTTTTAAATCCACACTAGGCTAAAATCTTATTATTTTTTTTGTCGGTGTTACTCAGAAAACAAAAGCAGGCAAACAAACTTCTTAGCTAAGTACTTATATGTTTCTACAACATACAGAACATGGAGATTTATCTATAATTAGTACTGTAGGACTCTAGCACAGTGCAAATACTGAACAGTGATAATAGTAATTAACAAACTAGGTTTTCTTTTAGACATACAGGTGGGTTTCACAACCCTGAGGAGAATAATAGAGTAAGAAAAAAAGACCATAGGTGAAAAATACTAGACATTAAATGTGGAAGTCAGGCAAATATCAAATAAGGAGAAAAACTCTTATGTGTCAGCCCAAATATATATTGCAGTGGCAGTTCTTCATACTCAATTTGTTGGCAACCTAGCGTCATCCGTCTCTGTAACACATTATTTGAACAACACAGTAATGTGATTGGTGCATCACAATTGATTTAGTGCGTTATGGAGAATGGAAGAAATCACAATTCACCTTTCTTCTTACCCTGACCTATACTACCGAATCAATTCAGTGGAGTTAATGACATGTAAAAGTAGAGTAAATCAAAAGACATAATTTCTCACAGAGGAGGCTGTTAGCTTGTAAGATTTACTGCTTCATGGGGTCAGCAAAGCAAATATTAGAGGTGGATTAAAAAAATGATTGTGACATCATGTTATGATCAGTCCCAGTATTTCAAGTTACGCACACTGAAGCTAGGAGAAAGTTGAACACTTAGGAAGTTCATTTCCACTAGAGGTCAGGAAAGACTCTTTGTACCTCTGCCCAAATGCATTGTGGGTTCAGTTCATTTATTTCCTCTCAATCACATTACGGTAATTGATCCAGTCTACTTTGGGAAACTGTTTCTTTTGAAGAAGAAAATAATTACAAGAAAACAGAAGAAGGTGGATGCTACAAAAGGTTTGGTACTGGGTATGATAGGTCAAGGTAGATAAAGGCCTTACGTTTCCAGTGTTGAGCATTTACGCCCTGTAACAATAAATAAAAACAGTCCCGTCACATTTTAAGGAGGCGTCAAGCCTGTTAGAGCACTCTTCTGCCAGGTGGAACATGGGAAGTCAAGTCCGTTCTCAGCCAAATCTCTGTATTCTGTTGAAAATGACTTTCTAAGTGAAGGTTAGACTAATCCAATTTGGGATTAGAAAAAAGAGGGAGTTATGCAGAAGAACGCTGGAAACTAGTGATTCTGAAGGGAAGTAAAGAGCTAAAGGGCGGTGAAAGACTTTTGACCTCAGTCAGCAAGGTATTATTGGTCATCTTCCCAGAAAAAAAAACCACAAATGTTTTTTTCTCATATATGATTTGTGCTAAAGCTTTCAGGCTGTGATTTTCAAAAGTACTTTAGACAACAGTAAGAATTTAGCAGGACACTTACACTTTGCGTAAGGTTTTCTTCCCCAGTCATAGTCTTTAAACAGAGACTTGTGCTTTGTAGTTCAGCTGTGGAGCTTTTCTTCCTGATAAGAAGGTAGAAGTAGTTAATGTACTAAAGCGGAAAAAATTGGATCCATAATGCCATGCTGGACTTTTAAAAAGTTAAATGTAGATGAAGCCTGTCATTTACAGCAGCTTAGCTCAGCTTTCTTACATTTATCTAATTCAGTTACCATTTACATCTTCACATGGCTACCCCCACTGCCAGCATGTCAGAGAGACTGTTCTAAATGCTAGAAGCCCGTTGCTTTGATGTAGCATGGTGAAGAAACTGTGTAGAATTGAAGGACATATCCAAATACCATGCTAATATATTTTACTACTGAAAATAATCATCACATAGGCAATGTTTGCTTTGTTCTCTGAGTAAAAGCCATGTTGGCATGTGTTAAGCATATCAGGAAAATATTTTATTGGAGAAAACTTTTCATCTTCTGCCAGCCTTATTTTTCAGTTACTTTTTTTTTTTTTCTAGAGGTCTATTTGCAGCATGTGATCTTTTTGTTTTTCTTGTTGTAGGAAAACTACATGATTCTGAAGGACCTGTCATTTTCGTGCAAATACAAAGTAACTGTTTTGCCTGCAAAATCTAAAGGTCGTTTTAAGGCTGAGAGTATTTTCTTTGTTACCCCACCTTGCTCTGTATTTAAAGAAAAAAACCACAAGCACATTAATTGTCCTGCTGAAGGAGGTAAGGCATGATCTGGAGAACTAGCCAAATAGTTTCAAGTGCATTTATATTCACAAAAAAAAAAAAAAAAGTCTTTAAAAGCAATTCTAAAATGGGAAATGAAAGATTCAGAACAAATAAAAATATGACTAATGCTTATGTGAAAAATCAACTAAAATACAGAGCAATATAGATTTTGGCTAGTATATTACTGTTTTGTCAATTAGGTGATAATTTTAGCGGACTGTTTATAAACATATGATGACATTTGTTACTACACAGTTTCTGGTTTTGTAAGAAGGAGCAGTTTCCCGGATATATTTATTATAATGAGGGATGATAACTGTAAACATAATTATGCTGACGTGGCCCATCTTTTGAATGTTTTGCTAGTGAGGCAAGCTGCTTTTCCAGTTTGATTTTGTTTAGGTTAGTTCAGCTCTCAAATAACAAAGAAAGGCACTCATGCCTTTCACAGCATTGCCACAATGGCAGCTATAGCTAGAGGGTTATGGAAATTGCAGAATTGTGGAGATAGTGGTGGGAAAGGACCTCTGGGCTCAGCTAGTCCAGCCCCCCGCTTGAAGCAGGACTGTTGCCAGCGCTAGGTCAGGTCGGCCGTGGCTTTGCACAGCCAAGGCTTGGAAACCTCCCTCTTCAGTTAGAGGGTGGCCTTTCCACTTTGAGTCCCTACTGTCCCCAGGGGTACTGCCGTGCTCCCTGGGCCTCCTCAGAGTCCTGCTGGCCACCACTGCCATTCCCTCGCCGCCCCTCCTGACAGTTTCCAGCGTTACAGCCTTCCTGGGCAACTGCGACTCAGGCATATGTTTTCCCTAATGAGAGTGCCCCGGTAACTTGTACTACGGTTTTAGAGCATGAATTTTACTTTTTGCCTGTATTCATGGAGTTCTGTGCTATCCTGTGGGTTTTCTTGTGGTGCCAAAACTGAAAATCGGAGCTCAGGTATTCTGAAATACAGAGGAGCAGGAGGGTGGCTGCCTGTGAATGCGGCACTTATATCTTTACATGTCACAGGCTTTCCTTTCCGTTGCCTGCAGCCGACAGCATTTGGTCTGAAGTTTGAATTTGGCCCAAAATGCCAATGGAATATATCAAAGATAGGATTTAGTTGACACTGAAAATGCGATGCCAGAAAGCTGGCAGGGTCATTGGCAACACTAGAGAGTTCTGTCTGACCTTGATTTGTGGAATTAAATGAACATTATTGAACGTTATCTCTCAAAGTTTAGCTTACCTTTTTGCTTTCCACATTTATAGTGCCGGTTCTACCCAAAGTGTTGGCCAAACCCGAGAATCTGTCTGCGTCTTTCATTGTTCAGGAAGGTAACATCACAGGTCATTTTTCCTGGAAGATCTCTAAGGCAGACCTCCACCAGCCCATGACAGGGTTTCAGGTCACTTGGGCAGAAGTAACCACAGAAAGCCGGCAGAACAGCTTACCCAACAGCATCATTTCGCAGTCGCAGATACTGCCAGCAGTAAGTTGTTGTTACTTTCCTTTGCTAGCGGCTTCGTAAGTCTGTGCGTACGTGGCCTATGTTTAACGTTTAGTGGTGATGCAGGTGTCACACATAGCGTTCTCTGGCTCTGCAGGCAAGTTGGAGCAGGAAGTGCTTAATTTTTCCTCCTTGCTGGAGATACAAAGCACAGCTCCTCTTCTTGATGACACATCGAACATTTTAATGTGCACAATTGTCAAATTAACAGCCATTGTCTGAGAAATGCCTGAAGGAAGGAAAAGATCATCTGTGTGGCAATAGATAGTTTTTATATTCTTTTGATGATCAGTCTGTTCAACGTGGCAGTTACTATAGTTTTACTAATTACTTGGTGTCCAAGTCGATGGACTTAAGAGAATTTTCCCTTCCTTTGACTCAGTCATTGCTCCAAGAAAAATAAAAATCACTTCCCCCTCTGCCAATATGCTCCATTGTCCGATGGACAAATAATTTAAAGGAGAACTAGATTTCATTGTTTATTGAAAGTATGAGAACTAACAATTTGAATTCTTCCTCCTATTTGTTTTAAGATGCTATTTCAGTTCCTCCTCTGGCAGAGGCAGGTGAAGAGCACTTCATTCAGATGCTGCTGCCAGATCCACCAGAGTCAACAAAAGGGCTTCAGCAGCTGGCCTTGATCCAAAGTCTGCTAACAACACTGGGAGTCTTTCCATTCACTTAGGGAAGTGGATCAAGGCAATTGTGTCTACAGCAAAACTGGCTGAAAAATCTTTCCACAACATTTGTTTCATCAAAGAATGCATAAAATGTTTTGTTGGACACATCTTGCATTCAAGCCATTTTCCACAAATCCAAGACAAGGTTCTCACCATTCTGTCTTAATCCCTAGCAGACTGCCCTGGGGCTAGGGCACCCGTATTTCAAAGCCTGTTGTTCTGGGTAAGAGCATCAGAATTGACCGCGGATGCTCTGAAACTATGGGGCAAGCTACCACGGAGTGTGCAGAGCTGTTTTGTTGCAGCTTAGTACAGACTTGGTGTGATCCGCACTGATTCACTCAAAGCTCAGCCCACAGTCCCCAGCAGAAGCACAGTGCAGATATAGCCTTGGTCTCTTCAGCAAGGGTTACACAGTCACAGAACTTTGGCTGCAAGCAGCCAATTAAGCACAATGATGAGCAAAGTTACAAACCATGAGTTACTGATTTTCACCTTTTTTTTTAGGAGCAGGCATATGTTTTATTCAGAATTTCTATTCCTGTTTTTTTTAAGCTTTTGGTCCAGTTAGGACTGAAATATATATGAAGTTTTATTTAAAACACTCCTTTGCACTGTGTTACGCTTTAATTTTTTATCTTTTTTTTTCCTCTGGTTTCACTACTGTAGAGCCTGGAGACTCCTTTTATTTAATTCTTTATCACTATATGTATCTGTCTATTTATGGCAACTGGTTAACTTACAGAAAACTCTGATTTGAGTTGAAAGCTGCTTCTCAGAAACCACCAGAATGTAGGATATTTTACGGTGAGGATCACTCACTCATTCTTGTTGGTAGCCTCTGACCGATAAAAAATTAATATTTACACAACCAGGGCTGAAATGCACAGGTCCCAACTGCCAGAGGAGTGCCTGAATGAGCAGAGAGAGTGTAGGAGTGTGATGTGCGCACTCCTCCCGCTCTCCTACCCGTTCAGTATTTTACATGAAGTGGAACAGCTTCAGCAAGGTTTATTAAGTGCAGACCCATCTCAGAATACGTGCCAATTGGGCAGTAAAACTATACGTTTCCTCCCACCTTTTCTCTCTCTCCTTTCCCCTTCAACTGTCTGCTCTGGCAGTAACGGCAAATTATCAGTTACTCCCACAGCTCACTTAGGTCTCCCCTCGTGGCCGGGAATTTGCAGTGCCGGCCAGGAAAACCTGCCCTGCAGATTTCTGGCCAGCCCAGCCTGGCTGGTCGCAGGAGCACACCGTGCCCGCACTCTCCGGCGTCACTGCCCCGCTGTCCCCTTCCTGGGAGTGGGCCTTTTCAGCTCGGAATAGGATGAATCAGGACTTTTGATTCCTTAACACCCTTTAGTCTTTAGCCAGGTGTATTCGCATTCGGGATCATTTGTAAACTTACTCTGAAATTATTTTGCACAGGTGTAAGTGACCACGAAAGGTATGGAACAGTGAAAAGTGAGTGCGCCATGCCAGAAATGGGATTAAGAACAGAAGGGAAATTCTTATGGTGTAATTGGGACAAATCTGCTGAAATCAGCGTAGCCACTTTGACTTTCACTAGCTGCAGCAGGGGCCTCAGGCCTGCCTTTAATTAATTTACCAATTAGTGGAATTCACAGGCAGATCCAAAATAGAAACAAGTTTACATAATGAACATATTTGTTAAAAAGAATGATTAGGAAGTTACTTTTTTTTTTAAGTGATGAGCACATCATCCATTTTCGAGAACACTAAGGAGCAACTTGGAGCTCTTACACATGAAACTATAACATTGTGGTAAAAAAGTCTGCTCAAAGGGAATGGCAAGCAAAAAAATTAAAAAAAACAAACTCTCTCAACAAAGTGATGCATACGTTAAATCCTTTAACAGAATTCTAAGATAATAATTTCTGGTTGCTGAGAGTGACAGAACCTGTTTAAACCACTGATATGTGTGAGTAAAGCAACCATGTTTTACTTTTTAGATGCTCTGAGAATTAATGTGATTTATTTATTTTTAGGATCATTATGTACTTACCGTGCCCAATCTGAGGCCATCGATGCTGTACCGCTTGGAAGTTCAAGTGCTGACGACTGGTGGGGAAGGGCCAGCTACGATAAAATCGTTCCGAACACCCGACCTTCCTCCATTTTCACCCCACAGTAAGTACTACACCATTTTGACATGTGGTCACATGTTACAAAACTTCAGTCCTCCACATATAAACAGTTTGCTCAAGCCGTAGAATCTTTATTGGTTCCAGTAGCATTCCATAAATTTAGATGTGTGAAAATACTGGGTTTGCTGCTGCAACTGTCCATCAGCAGTGATGGAAACAAATGCAGTCTTTCTCTCGCTCAGCTTCTGTGGCCTGACATTTGCCATTCACTCCACCACAGCTCTTTGGCTTATGCCTGTAGCGCTTGGGATTCAAAGTTGGTTTGTCCTCGGGGTACTACCTAGGCCTGGGATTCCTCAGCTTTCAAGATTACATTTTTCTGGGTGCATTCAGTCCAGCACAGCTAGAGCTTGATCGTATTTCTAAAGCAGTGCAAACCTCTTAATGGCCATTTCTAGCATTTTATGTGTTTCTGAAAAGTACAGCTCAGTGTTCTGAAGCCCAGTGAAAAATATAATGAATTAGTCCAAGATTCATCTGCTTGAATCTTTTTGTCCTTTCACAGTCCCACTAAAGTTGTCTGGACTGAACATGCACATAGTTGTCAGCACAGGCAGTTGACTTATAAGCTGAAGGATTGCAAGCTGAAGGCCTCACAAAGCCTTTTTAGTATGGCTAAAGGTTGGTATTACATATTCAGGGGTTGATATGTGCATATTTTCCTATTTTTTGGTTTAGGACCTCATCTGAAGCAACATCATCCACATCACTACAAGCCACCCCCAGAGAAATACTAGACTGTTTGAGATGATTATGCATACAAATAACTGAGAGAAAAACTGAGCTCCCAAATGAGGGCTGGAAAAAGACACATCTGTAGGAGCAATGAACCCGGTTTTCCAGTGGAAGTTACCATCCTGTACGATCTGTATCTACTTCTCTGTAGTTTAGCCATGAAGAATTTTATTTGCACCAAGACTGGGATGAAACATACAGCAAGTACCACCACTATTCAACAAATTGAAGATCGCATCCAACTCAACAGCTGTGAGAAAATCAGAAGTGTGTTCATTATAATGCTTTTGTATTTCTGTGTTTAAAGTAGATTGAAACGGTGCAGTGTATGCAGCTTTTTCTCTTAGTGACTTCAATGTTAATATTTGCAAGGCTGTCCTGTGATGTATACATACTTTTGAAGACTGGAGGCCATGTTCTCATCAGCGTGTTTAAATGATCTGTTTTACTTAAAGCTCTGCCTGTCACCAGTTTTAAGCTCTAGTGTATTTTGCTGTTAAAGAAGATCTCCATGTCTGAAATAAGGATATAAGTAAAATAAATACCAGTAGTAGAAACCCTAAAACAGTCAGTATTTAGTAATTGCGGTATCACCGCAGAGGAAGAGGATAATATGTTTGTACCACCCATCTGTTCTGAAGTGTTAACATTTTAGCATGTAGATCTTCTATTAATGTAGTTAATAGCTAAAAAATATACAGGGCGGATGTATCACTGTAAAGAGACAAATGGCAGTTAATAGTTATTGAAAATTAATAGCAATTAATACAATTAATTGATAGGTCCTGGAAGAATGACTTTTAAAATCCCACTTATAATTTTTTGGTATATAATATTTCAAGTTATAATAATATCTTGAAAAGAAATACCAATTTTCTAGTTAAAAATCTGAATAGTTAATGTTTTAGAAACGGAAATTTCGAGGCACTTTTATTATTCAAGTAGCCGTAGAGCTACTTTTTGGCTTTGGATTTTGATGCGCATATTTCTTTTCCCCATGGATTTTTTGAATAGAAGGATGGATGTATTGGCTCTATTCTGCTGTTCGGCTTACAGAAAGAATTATGTGACAATATTCTGGCATCTGGAAAACATTGGCTTATAGTTTATTTGAATGCATTTTTCAAACTTAGACAGAAGGGTGCCCTTTTTAACCATAGGGGAATTCATATTGGCTTATTGTGCAATATAAACTGTCTAGAATAATTTGCCACACAGAGAGACATACCTCTATAGTAAACAGAACGTGCTTGGATTTATTATCGAGGGGGTGGAAAGTATCTGCCAATAAACGTCCATACAAATACTCATAATCAGCTTCTAATGTTGAAGATGTTCAAAGTGCTTCTGCATTCTTTGGCACCGTTTCCATTTCTCCCTGAATCATCATATGAGGCCACCGTACCTCAAACACTCAGGAGTCAAACTTGACAAGGTGTCCGCTTTTCCTACCAGCAGATGCTACAGACTCACCTGTACTTCATATTTGCCTGAGATATGCAGGGAGAGCAGCTCAGACATTAGTGGTAAATATACTTTCCTTCTCCTGATGACAAACTGCTTTGTGGAAAAGCAAATACAAAGAAAAGAAATGCATACCTGAAACTGAGGATCAGAGTTGTGTTTATCGTAGTAGAGCATTCACAAGATATTCAAATATGGTTTGTCTATACTGAAGTTCACAGCTTTTTGTTTCATGTGGGTTGATCCCACAGGGGGTGAAGGAAAGAAACTGAGTTAATTTCTGCTCACTTGCTCATTCCAGTTTTCCTACATTTCTGCCTTCGGTTTTAAAGGGCTACATTTCTCCATTCTCTTTCTACTTTGCTTGTTGTCTTTTTTGATATGGACTTAGTGACCAAGAACTGTTCCAGACATTTTTTGTTGCTACATGGGTTGGGTCTTTAACAGTAGTTTTAAAAATATTAAAGGGTATGGTGCTTTTAATTCCTTCCTCTGCCCTTCCGGCATCTCCCCTTTTCGAAAATACATTAGCAAATAAACGGAAGAACTCTTCTTCATAAAATCTGTAGTATAAAGGTTTATTTTCCATTTTGACAGAAGGCCAGAGTCTCAGAGCTTTTTGTCAGGATGGAAATATTTTGTGTGTACAAGTCTTTACGAAGAAAACACAATTTGAATCGGACTGGTGTGCAGCACTGCTTCGACACTGAGATTGCACAGGGTGTAGGTAGGGCTAGAAGTGATCTCTGGGGTGTTTGCTGAGAGCAGGAGTCAGTGGGATCCGGGAAAGTAATTACCTCAGGCTTCTCTGAAAAACTCTGTCCAAAACTTTCAATCACAGCCTATTCTAGTTATGCTGGAGCCAATCGGTAGTGACTTGGTTAATGTTAATGAAATTATGTTTCGTTCATAGTGACATGGTAAAGCATAGAACATGGATGTCGGTCTTTATTACAGTGATGCCAGATCTGGCTTGGAGATAAACTGGAAGTTAGCAGCCCTGAGCAATCGTACCCTTGGTCTTGGTTGCTGACGGGAAGCCTCATTCTTCTGAAATGAATCGAAATAGTTACTGTTTGCTGATACCAGTCTCTTTGAAGCATTCAACTTTTAAAAGTAACAATGTACTTTTGAAGAACATGGAGGGGTTTTCCCTTTTAAAATAGATTCTGGAAATAAAAAAAAAAAAAGTTGATAAAGTAGAATTGTATTGAACAAGTGTATTATAGAGTCCACTAAGATGTAAGTTATTTTTTTCCTTTACAAATCAGCATATCATCTCACCTTTCAAGTCACTCTCCAAATCAAAAATGAAAAATCCAGGGTCAACAAAGTTCATGCATGGATGTTAAATTCCCAACTGCGAGTGATTTCCTGAGTATTCTTTGAATTTAGCAGTACAGATTTGAAGTTGTTAGTGCCTAATTCATAAAGCCTTGTTTGCTGAATTGTACAGGGTATTGTCCTAATTTACTAGCCCAAGTCACATCACTAAACACTTAGTTCAGCAATAGAGTTGTAATTCACTACTTGATTTACTAGTTAAAGATTTATTTTCTCTAATAGTGTTGTGTAATACAGAGCTAATATAGCTATTGGGATGTTTTTAGATACTCTGCACCTTTACACTAATGTATTATTTGCTATATACGATTCTGATGGGTTTGTCAGTTGACTTCAGGATGCATTTTGTTTATTTCTTAAAGGAGGATTATAAGATTATGCCATTTTTGCTAAATGCTTTGAGAAATGGAATATTTTTTTTGTTCATTGGTGATTTTTGTTTTAAAAGAGAGTGATTTGTCCTTATTATATCTTTTTTGACCCTCTTTGAGTTGTTTATAGAGCAGGAGAAATTCAAATAACACAGAGCTTGTGCTGTATCATCTATGTGTGTCATCTTGAATATTCATTAAGAATGTAGCACATAGACAAATAAGTAAGAGGTTTGACTTCCGAAATGCTGAACATCCTCAACTTAGTGGCTTCAGAAAGAGCTGAGGACATGGTGTGGCAATGCTAACATTGACGTTAATGTTTGGCATGGTCACACACAAAGTCAAAGAAATACTTACTGCTGATGTGAATGGGAATTTTACCATTGGTATTAGCAGAACTGTATAGAAACCTTAATAGTGAGTCAATTTTTTCCACACTACTTCCATCTCCACGCTCCCAACTGGAGTCAGGGAGAGTTTCAGATAAGCAGGCCTTGATTCAGGAAGGTATGCAGAAGAGGAAACTTGCATATGCACAAAAGAAGTCAGTGGGATGGAAGTAAACCTTTGCAGTTAAGAATGAACTTTAGTAATGCCTCGAAAAGCATGGATGTCAAAATTTGTTGTCTTAAATCAGGGCCTTCTAGAACAAAGCGTGGGACCCAGACGGTTATAAATTCTGTGTACAACACCATAAAAAAATTTATTTTTGTCTTGTGTATATGTAAATGTAGTTGTGATATTGACTTATTTATTAATTCATTTTCTTATACTATGTGCCAAGTATATTCCTACCCTTTTGATCAGTACCTGTGAACATCAGTTACTAAAAATAATGTTATGCAAACTTGTGCATTGTAACCAGGAATATGATGCTAATAAGCTGTTGCATGTAGTGTTAAATAATTAAGAAAACCCTTTATTTAAAAAATGTAAATGAATACCTGCAGATGTTGATGATTATATATGATTTTGCATGCCAAAACTCATTGTTCAGTTGTGGGCATGAAATGTAATGACTGTATTACCTCTACTGAATATATTAGTAAGGTACAATTTACAAAGTAATTAACAGAGCTCTCTATATAAATTTTTTCCTTTTTACTTAATTATATTGTAGTAGAGGTAACAGAACTGCTTCTCTGTTACCCAGATTGGCTGTAGAAATTATGTTCCTATAACACTCATTTAAAGTCAATATTTATTTATGTATGTAATACAAAAAGATTGGTCTTATGTGTTTGTCCTGTTATTTAGAGAAAAAAATACACTTCTTGTAAAAACAATTTGTAAAAAAATGTAAATGTAAATAGAGTCTGATTTCTTTTACTCACTATTTTCATGTTTAGAATTTGTACATACTGCTAAGGTAATAAACTATCCTACATCGAAATCTTGCTACATTATCTCCTCCATACAGAGTTTATAGCTTTGTTTTTCTTAAGTTGAAGACAGAGTCATCTAAGAAGAATCACTGTCACACCAAGTACTTTTGCTACATCTAAATTTCATTGTGTATAAAGTCATACCAGTTTATCCTCCATTTACTACAGCATTTTGTTTTCTTTAGAAAGTGATCAAAATAATCTGAAAACAAATTTAGATATAATTTGAGACTTTTACATTCAAAAGCAATCCTTGAAGTAAAAAATCAGACTCAAGAACTTGTCATCCCTTTCTCTTGTTTTAATGGGAGAGTTCACAGTGAAGATTTGTTCACCCTTTGTAATACTAACTTAAAATAATTAAAATATTGCTGGATCTGTGTCAGTGGCCTGATCGTGCGAGTCAAGATTTTCATGACTGCAGCTCGTGGTGAAATCTCTGTATACACCAGATTTGGACTATTTTCTATTTAAAAGTGCAGTATCCCATGATTCAAATCCTGTCTTTTTAATAAATACAAATATCTGTCTTAGAACAATCATTTAACTGTTTCAAATTGTGATAGGTGTGCATCATTCTCAGATGCAGTATCTTTCCTCCAAGGGTGCGCCTTTGACTTACTCTTGAGTTACCTAATAAACATTTAGATTTTGTTAACTTGAACATAAACTCCAAAATTTCCTGGTATTGCTTTCTCATTAGAGTAACTGCTTTAATTTTTCGTTTTCCTTTTCCTTTTACATAAATGGATACAATTTAGAAAAACCCATGTAGTTAAATTTCTTTGCAAGTTGGACTATTTCAATGGTATTTGCCATTATGGTTCAGTAAACCCTGACAAGAATGATATATCACCGTGGATAGGTAAGTTGTTATAATAAATAGTTGAAGTGTTCTATACACTGTAATTCAAAATAACCATTCATTGTTTCTTTCCCTAACTTAAAATAAATGTTTTATTCAGTATTGAATTAAAAGAGACAATGACTAGATGATGCAAATCATGAAATAAAGCAAATTTCCTATATATTGAACAGTATTGATCATGTTGGGTTTGGAGTTTGTGGCTTGTGCTTCTGTACAGCTTGGCTTCTGTGCATCTAAACCCAGGATGCACTCAGAAGATTCCATTTCATAAAAAATTTAACACAATGAAAGCTTTTCACAGTACAAAAAAAAACCCCTCTGTACTTCTGTTTTCTTATTACAGGTGTTGAATTGTCATTGTCTGGATATATGCCAGCCTCCTTGAGGAAGGCCTTGGGCCAAAACACTGGCTGTTAGCCCTTCGGTGGCAATGCAGCACCTGTAAGGGTAAAGAAATCGCTGGGGAGAACATTGAGAACGTAAGTTTTGAAATAGAGCCAATCTGCAAGACCCCCGCGGATCTGAAGGGGATGCGGCTCAGCAGAAGCGAATTGCTGTGTCCCCGTTGGGTTGTGCTTAACAGCCTTCCCGCTCCTGCTCAGGGTGCTGGCAGGAGCATAGATGAATATTTAATACACGCCTTGCTATAAGCATTTACTGAGCGTGCCATGTGGCACAGAAACTAAAGAATTTATGAATGCTTTCTGGACCCAGTTCCTCACCTGTGATGGTGATTTATTCATGTTACTTAATAATAAGCTACATTCAGGAGGTCTGTTTCTTGTCAGTGGAAGATCAACTTTGGAAATAGTGGGCCGTCATTTTTCAAGAGAGCTAGGCAAATACACTACACACAAATATCCCTTTATATTTGTGTGCAAATATATTTGTACAGCAAATAGAGCTTGCTTGTCTTTTTCACAAGCTGTCCAGTAACATATATGTGCAGTAGGTTCAAAATAGCTTAAAAGTAACTCTGGGTTTGCTGATTAGTACTGATTAGGCAACGTATTTTTCGTATTTTTCATATTTTTATAATTTAATTTAGAAAACGTTGCCTGATTTAAATGGTTAAGACTGCATAGTTTCTTGTAGATGCAGAGTGATAGGCTATAATTTCCACGCTGTCATTTCTATGTGAGTGAAAGGCAGAGGAGGCAGATGGGGGACAGAAGAGCATAGGTGCCACGGAAAGAAGCTAATCATCTGATGTATTTGTTTCTTTGCAGACATCCAATTTCCAGTATTAGTAGTTATCTGCAAACGTTCAAAATAATCTTTTGAATTTCTTTTCTGAGATGTGCTGCAATACTTGCTTGCCATATAAATATTTCAGACTTTCAGTGAACATACCTGCAAGACAAAATCAATTAGACCGTAACTCGTAAAACAGGAATGTACAAGAAAAAAAATAAGTTGGTGGATGCTAATGGTTCTCTCGGAGCACTTAGGGACAACTGTTCTTTTTGCTTTGTGTTTATTGAATCATGCTGAAGACAAAGAAGATCCATATGCATTTTTCTTGCTTTGAGTGACATACCTCTTATCACAGAGAATCCCACTTAATTGCCTAAAGGTGCTTCATGAATGGCTGAGTTACCAGGGGTATACAATAGCTTAACACTGTAATGACGCACTAGTGAATGAACCCTGCGTTTTTTCATTTATCTGAAGATTGTATTAATTTCTCTCATCTTTTTGCCTGAACTTCAGTATTTTTTTGTTTTGTTTTATAATGCATCACTGTTCATTGCTTTTGTTGTATGTTCAGTGTGAGAACTTGTCTCATTTATTAATCTTAGTCATATGTGACACACTCAAAGCATGTTTCTCTTCACTGCTCATTGCTATAAAGATTTGAGTTTATGATACCTTTCCAATAAAAAATAAAGCCATTAAGATAATATATATGTACATGTATTTAAAGCTGATTTCAATAAAGGGATCCTGTCAACAAAGTAGTATCAGTTTTTAGATATAAAGTATATCTGCAGCTGTATCTCATTTAAAGTATTATGTACATAGTATAGTTTTGGAGAATAGGAAACCTTACTGTCTTTTTAAACAACAGCCATGCAAGCACACAGGAGCGTATGAAACTGAGAGATATCACTCATATTTGCAGCTTGATACATGCTGTTAAGACAAATTATGTTCAGGTTAGCTAAATACATCACTTTGAGCAAAAGTGATCCCAATTCGTCTGCAAAACAGGAGATGTGGATGAATACCAGAAGTCTGGAGAGAGATGTAGCAGGAACAATACAAACTTCTGTGCTTGAGTAACATCCAAAAGCACATAGCTGACACAGCTTAAATTATATGTTTGTTTCCTAGTCACTAGTAAAGAATACTCAATACTTTAATAAAATCCTAAGAATGATCCCACATTTATTTTGTAGGCGGTTTTGTAACTTTTGTAAGTGACATTACAAAATATGTGGAACCAATAACAAGAAATTAATCCTTTTACTTTGTTAAATTTCATTTAAAAAATTAATATTTACCTAACCATTCGCAGAAAACTTGCATACAGCAGTGTAATTCAGTCGAGTGAACAGTTCAGTTTGGGATTCGCTCCCTGAAATTCAACCTTTGACAGAAAAAATCTTCCAATTTTGAAAAATTATATATACAGTTATTGGGAAACTGCAAGTCAAATAATGTAGTCAGTGGTTTTGGTAGTGGTTGTCAGACTTTATCTAGGAACCTTGTTCTCTTATCTCAGATAACCTAAAAATCTCCAGAATAGTTTATTGCATGCTGTCGTTCATAGAGGATAGGTTGCTCAGGGCCTTGCCCTTTCATGTTTTGGAGATAATGAAGGATGGGGATTCCACATCCTCTCTTACTAATTACTTGTGAAACAACACTAAGGCAATAGTGACGTCTTAACTGTCAAGGAAATTGTATGGGAAAAGTCACAAGGCATAAACAATTTCAGTAACATGATGGGCCTGTGAAATTACAAGGAAATTGAAAAGTATTCATTTGAAGCACAAGCTTATGGGTTCTTTTATTCTCAGTAGGTTTGTGATTAAACCCTTCTTACGCTGGCCCTGGGAATTCAAAACTAGCAGAATATGAAACTTGTGGCTTCTCAGTATACTTTTGTTTTGTCAGACATTAGTTACCTTACAAGCTTTGAGAAATGGGAAGTTGATCCACCGTATTTCTAGAGAATTCGTACTGGTCACTTAGCTTGCAAAGCTGAATGAATTTAGGATTTACGTGCTAGTTTACCATATTAACATTCAACAAATAGTTAAATATTAAACAGAGAATGGCAGTGGCCCATTTGTGTTGCCTCTTGTATGCCATAGGTTGTTACAGCTACCAAAGTTATCGGTCCTCCTTGGTCAGGCAACACATTACTGTTAGGAGGGTATGAGCTTGTGAGGAGACCACCGAGGGCTCTGGAGAGCTGAGCTGAGCTGAGCTGAGCTGAGCTGAGCTGAGCTGAGCTGAGCTGAGCAGGTCAGGTTGCTGTGGCTGCGGCAGAGTGTGCCTGGCACCCAGCTGGCTCCGCTGGTGCCGCAGAGGTTGAAATGTCCGCGCTTGGGGACGGCAGGGGGAGAGGGGGCGGCTGCCTGGGCGTGGAAAGAACGAAGCGCCTTCAGTGAAAATGCTGTGGGGAGGCCTCTCGTCCCACTGCAGAGCTGTAGGGTGAGCAGGGAAGAAAGGTTCGGCACAGAGGTGCCCACCGGTCTGAGCTGAGAGAGAAGCAGCGTAACTGATTGCGTGAGCATAGCCTCGACAAAAGAAGGAGCAAATGGGGCATAGAGAGCCATGCCGGTCAGGGGGGGATGCCCCTACTCTTGAAGCAGAATGGTCCTGAGCTCCTGTGTCCACAGCAAGGGGAGAGAGGAGCACCTCACGCCTTCAGTGTGCTGCCTTTCTGAGGGGACTAGGTGAGGGGGGGGAGGAGGGTGGACAAGGTGCAAAGACTGGCACAGAGACCGTCGTGCTGGAATCCGCGCAGACCTACTTCTGCTGAACTGTGGCTTGCAGAAGACTCAGAAATACCTCGATTTGCTGTTCGCACAGACATCTGCAGATGCAGAGCTGAAACTCCTTGACCTCAGTGCAAGGTATCGCCATGGCTCACGTACCCGCTGAGACTGAGACTGCCTGCTGCTCTGGCAGGGTTTTGTGTCTGCTGCTGGCACTGTGTAGGGAGCTCAGCTCCTCCACGATGGAGAGTATTGGAGCGAAACTTTGGGATGTGGGATTTGCACCTGTGTGGAAGCACGCCTCTGGGCTCCATTAGCCTTTGCTGTTACACCGCTGTGCTGAACACGTGTATTGCTGTCCCTTCTCTTCCTTGTTTTTCCCCTTGGGTTGCGATGTGCTCGGGGAAATTCACACTGACCTGTCCTAAGCAAGGCTTCCCCTGCACGTGGTCCTCACATCCATGGGTCTGCCCCGTCTCAGATGGTCACCCAAACATCACCTAGTGTCAGAGGGGTAGCTGCGTGAGTTTCAACACAGTCAAACACTGTTGCTGAAAGGAGAGGGACTGTGTTGGATCATTAGAAAAGCTGAGAAAATCAAGGCCCTACAAGCTAGAAAGGGTAAATACTGGCACTGCATGCAAAGAGGCCGGAGCTCGTGAGCTGGGTAGAGGAAGGGAGCCTCCAAGGAGGAAACAACAGGCACGATTCCCCTTGTGTTATTTCAGCAGTGACTGCAAGTGAGTCAGCTCTGCTTTTACGCACCAGGCGAGCACCTACAGTAATGAGGTCCTGAGCTGCCAAGAGCAGGAGTTGCACTGGGTGTGGGTCAAAAGGAAAGAATGTTCCTCCTCAAGGCAGGGTTTGAGCCCACCGGGAGGGTCATCACACGTCACCGTGGAAATCCGGAGCCTCACATGCTCGGTCCTTCTGGCAAGGTACTAGGTCTCAAGCAACAGTTTTTCTCTCTCTGTAGAAGTCCTGCTATAGACAGAGTAGTGAGAGTCAGACATTAAAAATAAGAGGCAATTTGCATTCAAGAGAAGACAGGCAATGAAGAGACCTAGAGACTTTGTGCTAATTTCTCAACTGTCCTAACTATGGGGAAACTGTGATACAGGCAAAACATTTCTGCAGTGTCATAAGTTTCCAGTTTTGCCTATTGAACCGGTTAGCTTCAGGCGTGTCCTGGTTTTGGCTGGGATAGAGTTAATTGTCTTCCTAGTAGCTGGTACAGTGCTGTGTTTTCAGTTCAGTATG
>JAVKLA010000057.1:15415350-15446746 GCA_034782735.1 Sagittarius serpentarius | reverse complement strand
TCCTTTCCGTTCTATTAAACTGTTCTTATCTCAACCCACGAGCTTTATTTTTTTTTCCTGATTCTCTCCCCCATCCCCCTGGGTGGGGGGGAGCGAGTGAGCGGCTGCGTGGTGCTGAGTTGCTGGCTGGGGTTAAACCACGACAAGGCGAAAGAAAGGGGTGCTGTGCCGGTTTTCAGCAACTTGCACTGAGGCTTTAGCAACAGTTACTGTGAAATATTCTGAAGCTTAGGGTTCTGAAACCAAAAGGTTTCCTTTATATTCGAAAGACAAGCCTAAATGCATGACTTGCTGCATTACAATTGAAAGAAAGCCATTGCAGGCCTTGTGAAGCCTATGTTACAATCATCTTGAATATGGAACTATTGAAATACTTATAGATCAACTAAATGTTTTTCTTCCTCCTTAGATAGTTCCTGATGACTCAGAAACAAGAAAAAGGGTCACCCACAGCCACACATAAGAAAATAAAACATGGAATTTCTTAAGGACTTGTGAAGGAGAGGATAAAGATCAGCAAGCGTAGCCCACCAGAGGTTTGGTGCCAGAAATAAGAGGCGGCCAGATGTGAATACCAGTCTCCCTGCACGTCTCTTTGCTGTGCATCTTGGCTGCTCGGCGGCTCCAGGTATAGTGAGTCTGCCAGCAAATTCAATAGCTGTGCCACTGCCATGGAGCCAGCACACTGCAAAGAATAACAAAGCTGCTTCTGGTCTCTGGCAGGCTGCTATCATTATCCTAGAGCACTTTCCCATGGTAGGAGAATACTTAGTTTTCCCTTAAACGAACAGATTCCTAACTTGAAAAAAGATAATTTGATAAGCCACTGTGGGAAGAAAACTATCAAAAAAGGACTTAGAGGGAAACAAGAAAGATTTTAATGAGGCGAAGAGTGAAAAAAATATTAATAAATATGATTAAAAAATCCTTATTTTTTCTCTTAAATATCACCTGGGCATTCTTAGAAATTATAGAAGAATATAAAAAATGGAGTGACTAAATCAGTCAGAAACTCTTGGAGAGAACATTTCTGCAAATTCTACAGCATCAGTCCATGAAATATCTTTCTAATGTGTCATGGGAATCAAAAAAAGCCTGTGCAATGTTGGGAAGCCTTTAGTTTCAGCACTTCAGCAAAGCTAGACATCTTGGAATACTGCATTTAGTTATTATTGTATTACACTTAAGACACGTTAATGTTGTTAAAAAATGTATATATGGCTTAGCTAAGCGATGACTAGCATCAGCACTGTAAGGACCCACCACCCTGTCAGTTTAAAAATGTCTGCTACTTTGTTTTTTGCTGTGTTCTTTAGTCTTCCTGCCATATGAGCAGCAAGAATGGCAAAAATGCATAAGCAAAAGGCATGAAATAAGGTCTCTTGTCTCAGTAAACTCTACACTGATTTTAGGCCATTATTGCCAAATTTAGGCCAAGCTTCTTCCAATTGCTTTTAATCTCCTTCTCAATGACTGTGATTTAGTTAGGCATTTTAGCATTTGGAATCCCATTAAAGCCAAGTTTGTCAAACACACGCGCCTTCCCTGTGTCACAAAGGTGGACTTTGCACTAAACAAGGCAAGTTATATGTCCCCAGGGCCATTGAGCACTATCTGCAACCCCTCCATCTGGTTCCAGGGATCATCTCTTGTAAAGTCTCTTTACAAATCACAGTCACCTCTGCCCTTAAATCCATTTTAAATTTGATAGTAGTAGTGCCAGATTTGAGACTAACAAACCCAACCTGCTCATCACGATTGACTTTTAAAATAGATTTTTGACAGACAATCCTTCTGACTTTTCCCTTATACATCCTGGACAAACTTCTGTTGTCTCAGCCTCTCTCCTCTCTGCTGTATTCTGCCGTGTCCCTAACAGTCATAATTCTGCCATGGGAAAGCCACTCTTCTAAGAGGCATTTTTATGGGCTGCCTTGTTTCTCTAGGGATTTGGTCTTCGCTTGTTCTTGACCACTGTCCCCCTAATTTTTCACTGGATATCTTGAATTTTGCCTGAGTTGGACAGTGATGCTTCTCCATCACTCATTTAAGAGGAAATTCAATTATTAGCTGCCAGATGGTTTTTTAAATTCCAATTTCACTTCTTGTTTATATGTCAACTTTACAAAGTTTTTATCTTCTCCTGATCACTGACTATTTTGTGGCAAACAACTTGCCTCTTTGGGCATAATATACATTTCTGGTTGCTTACTTTTTTTTAAAGAATAGCATCACCATTACTTTTTATGGAGATGATCTAGCAAAATTATCACATTCCTGACTGCATACATTACGAGATGCTTTGTGCTTCACAGAATTTTCCTTTTTCCAATATTTAGTGTTTTCCTCCCAGGTGATTCAATAAGTGAGTTATGACAAAACTTTTAAAGGGCTAGAGTGGAGCTGATTGTCTTTCTTATTTAGTCTTCTTCAAAATGAGTCTATTTCTCCCATGAAGGATCTAAAAATGACAAAAAAAAGTAAATCTTTATAATGATAAGCAATTTTTTTTTCCCATAATGGGTCGCTATTTGTACCGTAGAATGTTTACTCTTCTGGCTTCCTTTCAGAGATTTTCCCTAAAATTTTCTTATCCCCACCTGCTTTCTTGTTATAAATGTAAAGAAAGGGAAGGATGCATCCTCACAGCAGCTAATCATTATGTCATAAAAAGATTGATTTGATATTATATTAGGTGACCCTTAAAGTATTTCAGAAGAATGACTTTGTCTATGGCACGGCACTCTGTGGGTATAGATTCATTCCACTGTAAACTTGCACTGTTTACAAAAGTATTTTTCAGGAAGTATTTCAAGAATGCCATCAGAGGTTTAGCTAAGGCAAAAGCTTATTACTAAAAACATTTATCTTCTTTTCAACCGCTTACCCCTAAGGATAGATGAGTTTGTATTCTTTTATTCTACCACACTTTTAATTGTGGTTGGCAAAATAATCCCTGGAATTACCAAACTCATAAACTTGAAGAATCATAGGCTTCTCTAAAGAGAAAAAATATGTGGTTTTGTTTTGGTTTGTTTCATTTTAATTTACATTCTGGTTTCCTGCCAGTCAGGACTTATGTTTCTGAGCTTTTCTTTGTAAATAGAAAAGTTATAATTTTACAAGAGTGACAGTAACAGAGGGGCAGAGGTTGGAAGAGAAGAACGTGAAATTCTCATGAAGTTAAGAATTTAAAGGATTAGGTTGCATGAAAAACACAGAGTAACACCACTTTTGTGACAAGATTATAAGATCTGTCAATGACAGTGGTGATGAGAGTGACAGTGGGACCCATCTGTTGACAAGACTTGACGTTCTGGGAGGCATGCGGCCTTTGAGGAACCCAAATCCTTGGTGTTACTGAAACGTTGCCAAGGCTCCTCCAACCCTCTGAGCACTACCCCATACTTATGTTCCATGTGGGTGTTAATAACACCACTGGGAATGAGTTTGCACAGATTAAAAGCTACTGTAAGGCTCTGGGAATGGGGAGGTGAAGGGGTCAGGAGCTCAGGTGGCTTTTTTGTCAATTCTGCCGATCAAAGGTCAAGGCTTAGGGACAGATGTGACATGGAGATAAATATGTGAGTGAGCAGATGGTGCTGCCAGCAGAACGTCAGCTGCCTTGACCATGGAATAATATTCCATAAACCCTATGGCACAAGGAAGAACTGCACCTCTCTCACACCAATTTGCTGATTTACTGAGACAGGTTCACAAACCCCACCAGATCAGTATGAACTACTCTGCCCTTAACAAAAGCCCAAATATTGGCAAAATAAGAAGTATTTACCCTAAGGTCAGAGGAGAGACAAAAAGGACAATGGTGGGTTGGTCCACCAAACATATTAGATAATGTAGGGATTAAGTAGGAGGAACAGGAGGCTTTATTACATGGCCAACATTTTGCTGTAAATTGCATTTGGTTGATTAAAAACCTGTTGGATGATTCACGTGTCACATCATTAATATTGAAGGGTATAGCTTGCTCAGAAAAGGCAAGCAGGAGACTAATGAAGGCAGCAAGAAAATATTCTTATATGTGAATGGTGCTTACATCTGCTCGGAGATCCAGATTACAGTAGAAGCATACATTTCCTGTGGGTGTCCAGAGCCCTCTTTATACTGCTTGGAAATAAAGGAGAAAGAAGACGGACACTATCACGGTGATGGGCCTGGAGATGAAAACAGGAATAATCCAAGCATAGGACTTGGTAGTAATATCATAATTACTTGATAGTCACTGGTCACTACTCAAGCATAATCTACGGAAAGAATGCGGCAAGACATGGAGGTAGGAACTCACCTGACTAAGGGCAGACTTCTACAGAGAGGACATCTCTATCTGTGCTGGCTACTCTCTAGTTGACAGAGGCACCTAAAAGGTGCTGAGATCTGAGTAACTGTGCACTAAAAATGTCTTTTTTTCTCTACATTATAAAAAAGAACTTTTAATTAAAACCTAAGATACAGATGTCTATGTGGAAGGTACTTAAAGTAGGATGATATGAATCCCGTCCAGGCAGTCCAACAAGTTTTTGGAACATGGTGGTGTTACCACCTCATAGATGCAGGAGGCAAAATCCGGCAGAGGAGGATGTTACAAAGAAGCGGGTGTCTGTTAGAGAAACAATATCAAGCTGCACTTGCAACTTGACTAACTTGCGAGGTATTGATGTCATATACTGGAAGGCATACTGCCTGTGGGCAGGTCAGTAAAGGTGGATGTAAGAACAAAAATGAATAAGCAAAAGTATAAAGGAAGTTCACCTAGCAAAGGATGGAAAAAAATAACAAGGCCCAACCTGTGAAAACATACAAGATGACGTAAGCAACAAAACATGAATATGTAAAGACGAAACTGTAACAGTAGCATAATTTCTTCATAGAACACAGCAACAAGCCTTCAAGATAGAAAAGAAGAGCATTTCCGCATATCTTGATTTTAGCAGAGCTTTTGGCTTTGTCTTCTGCTCTTGGGGTCAAATTCAAAAACTGTTATTTAGATGAAAGCACTGCAGCATATGCAAACTTTGTTTCAAAAAATGTTTAAAGAGTAATTACTAATGGTACTTGTCAAGTTGAAGAATGTATCCACTAATGTACTACCGGGAATCATGCTCTGTCCAGGATTATGTACTGTTTTCATCGACGTTTTGGAGGGTGAAATAGGGAGTTCTTATTAAATTTGCAGACGTGATAAAGGAAGTACATGTTAAAGAAAGATTAGAATTTGAAGTAATCTCAAGTTAATGGTATGGTATTTTAAAATGCTAGCTATAATAGCGATAAGCAAAAAGTACTTTGCTAGAGCTATAAAAACCTGCTGGACACTACAGGTTGGGGAACAGCTAGGTAAGTAGTCATATAATAGACAAGGATTCATGGGTTGAAGAAAAATTGTCCATAAGCCGACAATATTGTACTGTTGCAAAAGTAAATAAGGCAAACTATACTGAATTATTTAGACAGGAATGTGACATTCAACATTAAAATAATTTTTCCTTCTACTTGGCACTACTACAGCTTCTGCGGCAGTTTTACCCCGAGAATGAACCTCACTTTAAAAAAGACTGTGGAAAATCTGCAGAGCAAAGAGAATGATCAGAGTTCAGATAATATGGTCTATGGTAAAAGAATAAAGGACTTCTGGAGTATGGTAATTTAGAGAACAGAAAGAGCAAAGAAGTGTTATTTACTTCCAACTACGTAGAAATGTGCTGCAGTGAGAAGCGGGATGGACTCAAATTTAAGTATTTGGAAAATATTTTTTATTAGTGAGGACAATAAAGTACTAAAGAATCTTTCCTGAAGAGATTTCATGTGGTTTCCAGGGCTTAAGAGCCATTGAAATAAACTTCTGTCCTAAGCACAATTCATTTTGCTTTCAGGCACGTGGATGTTTCAAGGTCTCAGCCAGCTTTGAATATGTGAGGACCAGGCTCCTACTTCGTTCCTGAAGGAGAAAGCCTTGTCTTCATGGGAGCTGGGTATCTCGGTAGGTGCGGCAGAAGCGGAGTGGACAGTGAGAAAATCCCCAAGAAGTGCCACCAGGTCCTCTGAGCTCAAGGGTGCATGTTGCCACTGGTTATACTGGTAGAAGAATGAGATTCGAAAGCAAGCTCTCTTTCCTCCCAGCTAGTTGCCAAAGTGGTGATGGCAGAATTCATGTCAAGGAACAGGAATGTGGACAGTCTCTTATCTTACGTACAATGCACTGTAATGCTGTCACGCACAAAACTTAAAAAAAATAATAATCCCTAGATTTTTTTCACAAGTTTATTAGATTTTTAGAGGTTTTTACTTATCTGTGACAGCCTTTGAAAGTTACGAAGTTACTTTGTTTAGTTTCCTTTTAATTGTTTAAAGTTCATGGAGGGCTGTGATCATGGGGGTTTTTTTTTGTATTTGAAAAAAAATATGTCCTACCAACACTTCATAAAATGCTTTAAAACATTAAATGGAAGAGGAAAATTTACGTAAGAAAAAAGTGTAAATTATCACAAGTTTCAACAAAAGGAAATTCAGATTTCACATCTTTCTGTGTTGTTATAGCCTACAAAATGATGGATTCTTGTAATATAGAAGTAATTCTTTCTCAGTAGAAGTTTTGATAAGACATTTTATGACGTACAATAATTATAGAATTAGTAGGTGATGCAATATTTCATGAGTTTAAATCAATTTCTGTAAAAACTACTACTGTAGAGTTACCATTTGATTTTAACTTAGTAGGCCTACATGCAGTGTGTGTTATAATACAGGAGCAGGATAATTATTATAAAGACCATAAAAGAAGAACGTGAGTGGTATCTCAGCAAGTGTGGATGGCTGACTACTGGCAGTTTATGTCAGCTTCATTAGTAAGGGTAATAGGTGTCCAGAAAACACTGGAGGAAGAATACTGAAATAAGACAAGGTTTGGTTGGGACAAACAGCCAGAAAAACTAGCTTGGAGATAAACTAGTGGCCAGGCATCATTTCACCTCATTTCGTTTGCCAGTCTGTTACTGTTCCTCTAAGACTGATGCAGTGGTCACTGTATGCTGACATTCCAAACAGCTCCGGGCAAGATGAAAATTGTAGAAAAGCCTTCCTGCTTTATTGTTATATTAGTCATCTCTATTTTTGCTTTACTCTTACTGCAATGACTTCCATTTTACATCCAGTTTTGGTTTTCATTGTGGAGCAGCAAAGTTATCAGTTGCACACATTTTGCGTCACTGTAACGCATGCACTTTCTACGTCCTACCCACGACACATTGTTCTTCATTCAATCACTGTGCTGCACATTTAAAACTTTAAGAAAAAATATTTTTCTCTCTCACTGTTAAAACTTAGTGCCTTTGAAAAGCGTTGCTAAAACTGTTCCGGTTCTCTGTTGAAGCCTGTGTGTCACCACTATCTATAATTAGTTTAGGATATTGGAGGTCAAGGAAAGTTTCAATGTGAAGTTTATGAACTATTTAAACGGCTACTGTGTCCTTAGGAAACCAGCTGGGTAAGCTCAGCATACGTGTAGTCAAGCCTCAGCAAATGCTTCTGAAACAGTTTTAGAGGAAGGTGGCACAGGGCAGGGTGCCGCAGAGCAGGGCACATGCTTTAGTCAGGGACAGCAGCCGCCGGTGTTCCGGGGCAGTGGAGCCCCATTTCGCAGTTCAGTACTCAAGCAAATCACCATGTCCACTTCACTTAGAAGAGAAGGTGAACACAGCTTAACACCCTGCCTGGAAGGAGCTTTCCCAGTTCTTCTTCTCATTAATGCTTCTCTGTCTTTTCTGCAACGTTTCAGTGCATCCTTCAAGAAAGCGAGAAGTTATTCTCATTGATTCCCAAGGGACCTGATAGAGAAATGGTGGGATGGAAAGTACAATTTGTCAAATTTGGAGTGATAACGACCATTTAATGGAAAAATCGTGATAACTTTATATTGAATTTAACGTGGGCAGGACTGGACCATAATGTAAGAAAATTTCTGAAAATTGCCATTTTTAAGATAAATACCAAGTGCTTTGGAACTGGCACTGGAAAAAAAATACAGTTCAAATATATTTCTAAACTGGAACAAGGTAACTGCAGAATTGGCCCTTCCTTAAGGAGTTAAATCAATGATTGCCTTCAATTTTCCAACATTAGTTATTACTTTTTACTGGGATCATAATTAAAGAATCTGTTACCAGTCAAATTGAAAACTACTGATTTCCAAGATGAGTTGCTTATATTTTCATTCTATATAGAACTTAAACTCCCAGCTCTGGATACACTGTTACACATCTCCAGAAAACATGTGAAGTGGTACACAGTTCAAACAACACTGTATTGCTAATACAGGAATGCTTCTAATTGCTTTTATAAAGAGTCTTTTTTTCTAAAAGAAGGCTGCTGTTAAAATAGAAAAGGGCTAATGGTATTGCATTACTTATAAGAGCAATTCCTTTGACTTCAGTGAATATAAAGTACTCATGTAAAAAGGGGTCATAGTACAAAATGGAAATCTCAAGAAAAATCTGTCATACACACGTAGCTTTTTAAAATTGAGTTTTGTCTGTATTATTAATACACTGGTGTTATACAAGTGCAATAGTACAAGACTAAAGGCTTGTTTGGCATTTCTCATAAATTCCAAAGACCATTTTTACATATGTAAAGCTAATGTCTAGGCATATTTCTTATGTCCATGAGGAATCCTATTAATAAATCCTATTACAAAAATCACTAGTAAAATTAATATAGATTAACGGCCACTGAACCAAAGACTGAAAATGATGGAACAGTGATAGATACCTTTATAATTTATAAGAATCTTGTTGAAAAGAGACTCGTTAGTTGTCATCCGACAGTGAAGAAAAAGAAACTTATTTTGCTTATATCTTAGCTATATATGTTTCAAGATATACATCTACTGTGGAGGGGAAAAAAAAAAGAAACTAACATTGATTCACTATTATTTCAATCGTATTGTCAATTACATCTCATTTCTGTCTAAACTGATGGATTTTCTGACTGCTATTTATGCCCAGAGTCTACAGATATCACTTGGTCCTTCCTCTTGCCTCTCTAGCCTTGGATTACAGAAGGCAGCCTGGACCTGCAGAGCAGAGGGGAACCGCAAAGAGCTACGAAAACATTCCCAGTCTCCCTTCTGGAGGGCAGGACCAAGAAAACACTGCAGGATGTCACCCTTCCTACAGCCTCAGCACAAACGCTGAGTTTTCCGGTCATGCACAACCTACTGGTACCCTCATATACTAAGACAATACACACTGCTTTTCTGTATCATTTCCAGTTTTAGAATGCAAGAAAAATAGCTAGCTATCTCCATAGAAAATCTTCCATTCAAATGAAAACACAGATTGTAAACATGGTGTGTTCCCTGTTAATTTAGCAGAACGAGACATCTTACTGCAGCAGACTTCTCCACTAGTTCAAGAGTACTTTTGGGAATGTTTTTAGTTCATGAGATAAAAATTGCAGCATTAAACACATGCAGAACATGTAATGTGATTTCCTTGGACTTGTGGCCAAAATTGGCAGTAAACTCCTGTGTAATTAGAAAATGGTTCCATGACAGTTCTGTTCTGCTGCCCTTAGTCAATTCTGAGTTATACCATACTCTTCCAGGAATGTCATCCAAGCTGGTCATAGTGTATTCTCACTGTTTTTGAAGCACACTTATGACTGAGAGCTGAAAGGTACCAGGTGTTTTTTTAAAATCTGTCACCTCAGGATGTAAAACCGCTGTTGCAGAAGGTCATACGTTAACATTTGCTTTAGATAAAAAATGTCTTGAAATTCCTAATAAAATAAGCAAAGCTTTGAAAAAAAATATTAGACTGCTTTCGTTTTGGTATCTTTTAGTAGGCAAATATGGTAGAGGAAGAATAAATATTGGCTAAATAGACAAAACGCACATAAAAAGTCAAAGATTCAGAAAGGTATATATGCACTGTGTGTATGTCTGCAATTATTCATCATGTAGAAATATTACCACTTGAGTAAAGGTCAGTATTGACTAGAAGTTTCCACTATTGCTAAATAATTCTCCATGCTTCGTCACAGTTGTGCAATTTATTTCTGTCAGCTCTGCCTGTGACAGTTGCCTTTTAGTGCTGTTTACCATGTGTGGAAAAAGGAATGACCAAGTGGCTGTGCGCTGCATTGTCTTTTAGGGAACTCCCGTGGAAGTGGATATAGTTAAAGGAGCTTCAGTCCTGACATACGCCAGCCCAGTCTTATTGCAGAGGTCTAAATAGAAATGCGGCTAGACACCCGTCCTGTCAGCAGGGAAGGCTTAACCTCTTTCTCAGGACTAGAAGACAGAAGAATTGGGGCTGAATTCAAAGCGTCACAATTTGCTGTATAACCTTTGGCAAATGACTGAATTTTGCTGTTTCCTGATTTTTGTCCTACTGAAATACAGATAACAGCAATTTCTTGGTTATCTGTTTAGGTAATAAATTCTTCTGGCTAGAGATTTATTTTTTCCCTAACATCCTATAATGCACAGATAAATGTATCCTCAAGCTTTGAAGTGTTTCTTTGGTAGAAAATAAGACAGGGAATTTCAAAAGAAAAATACTCACTCTGTAATCTAGAATTTCTGACTTTATTGGATATTTAAAAAAAACCAAACAACAAATTGAGTTACTTTAATAAGGTAATTAAAGCCTGGTGCTAGGACAAGCCATCTATATTGCAAGATAAATTATTCCCTTCTATTCTTTCTCTTCTGCTTGCTGTCTCCCCTTCCAACTTCCCTTCCCCAATACTACTGTTACGGATACAGTACAGCTGGTGTCCTCCCACAAATGCTACTGTCCAGTTGCGTACCTTCAGAAGGAGAAAGAAGGACTAGGTGTGCTGACAAATTTTAAGTGTATGAGGTAAATGCACAGTCCTAAGCTGCTTTCTCCAAACAGCCAACAGCTAGAAAATCAATACAGAGAGAACATGGTGTGTTTGAGGATGTTGGACTGACTAGCTTTTTATGTAGCATAATTGTATTTGAGACAAGAAAGTAAAAATGCGGGCAGCATTGTTTATACAGATCTTTAATAGACATGTGGCTAGTCTGCAAAATTTTGATCTGATCCCTGATTTAACTTTTGCATAATACCACAGATTTTTGCAACTCTGTCAGTTCTGCTGTGCCATGTGAAAGTCCAACATTGGGGATGCCGATGGTTTTATTAACTTCCTCACAGCTATTACAGCGTCTCAGAATCTGTGTAGACTAAGTCCTTCTTTTAATAATGCTCAATATTCACTTTCACCTACAGTAATGTTATTAAGATAGAACTGTGTTTTATATCAGAGATCTGCACAAACTGGGTTGTTTCTGTACAGCCTAAGAGGAATGCAAGCGTACCCGGGCTAAACATCTAAAACTATAGCTAGACTGACTGCTAAAGGTAGAAAAGGGCATATCTTTCCTGCCAAGACCTGGTCAGGAAAGAGTTTGGACTCTTGTTTGAGATAAGAAAGGCAAGAGAAATATTAATCTTCTTAAGGGGGACAATGTCTTTCGTGACAGTTATTCCTCGAGGTCAAGAGCAAATTAACAAGTTTCCCTTTCATTCCACAAGGCAGGAGCACTGTAGTTGAAATCCTTGAAGCTGAGCTTGCTACCTAAGAAAATACAATGCATTTTCCTTTTGGTCAGTACCATCAAAGATGCAATCAATAAATTCACCCTGTAGCAATGTCCCCATACTGAGAACTGGTCTTAAGGGAAATAATATTACTTTAGTCCTGTGTGATTCAAAGCTCCTTGAGTTGGAGTTCTTTGAAGATAAAAGGCTACGTTCTCAGCTACTCTAAATCAACATAGCTATTTTGACTTTAAGGTGCTACCAATTAAAGTGTATTTTTGAAGACTCCGTTATCTCCTTTCTCAATAGTGGCTTTAATAATGGTTTATTTAGTCTCTACTGGTTTATGCTATCCAGTCACACCATAAACAGTGAGGCGGTTCTTTCCCTCCCAGGTGTTACTTTCCTTGGTGAAGGTCTTCAGCCACAAATTAATTTTATTGTAAGGTTGTCTTACAGGAACTGATTCTCACAGATCCTTACTGGGATTGCACTGTTATGCTTCAGTTACATTATGTCAGTCTTAGCAGGGCTATTTTGCTGTTGCCTCTGGCTTGCTGAATTACATTGCCTTAATTGGTAAGCATTCTTAGTTTTTCTCTTTCCATGCTGAAAGAACTGGCATACCACCACATTCCCCACAAACCAAACTTTTCCACAGCAGGCAGTTTCTCTGAATATATTTTTTAAATCTTTTCTAAGACTGAAATCAACATAATGAGAAGGAATGTGTAGGAGGTTAATAAAGGTTCATTAAACAAGAACCTTTGACTACCTCATATTCTTCTTTCATTTCAGTTCTCTCAGTGTCCCAGGGTAGCTCAGTTTCATTAGAGCATACAGACAACTTAGTAGGTCAAAGGAAAAAAAAGAGTGAAAGTTGCTGACAGATGGTCAGAACAAAAATAATAATTCAGAATTTCCCCATTTTTCTTCATGGTCAATATACACATGGTGCAAAAGAATTAACTTCTTATGTATATTTTTGCAGAAGTCTCAATTATTTCCACATTACAGATTCTTGGCATAAACTGACTGTTCCCTGGGTAAGACCCAAGTAGGTAACACCTGAATTTTCATCTTAAAAAAAATAAAAATGTTAACCTTTTAAGGAAAGGTCAAATTAAGGAAAAACTCACAATATTGGACTTAAAGATGTATATTCATTTATAATATACATATTGTGAAAGTGTGATCATACAGAGTTCAAATTTTTCAAATAAAAGTTGTGCACATTTAGCATTACAAGACATGAATAACAGAAAATACTCTCGGTATTGAAGACTCCACAGTTCTTACATATCTAATAATCTAATAATTCTAATACGTGATATTGAAGACATCACATATGCTAAGACACCTAATATTCTAATACATCTACCAAATATACATTAGAATTCATTTCCATTCATAAAATGGTTATAAACCACACTCATATTTGCCAAGTTATTATAGAAGTCTCTTTGCAAAGAGAATTAATGAATTTGTATCTTGAGTTTTACTCATGTAAATTCAAAGGCAACTGGATGAAATCAGAGTCTAAGCAGTGCTATTTCAGAGTTCTATGTACATAATCATGAGTAAAATCTGCTATGATGATAATTCTTTACTTGGCTTGTAGTTTTATTAGCTTCATTTATTTAATTGATTTGAGGGGTATGCAAATAGTAATAGCATTCCATGTAATCTTAGCATTATGCATTTATCCCAAAGCTGCAACAGATTAACTTCTAACTTCTAACTCAGATACTGCAGCTGATAACATGAAAGCCTAATTCAAAGCAAAGGAACTGTGAAAACCTTTTATAGCAGTTACTCCTAAATATATTTCTCCGTGTTAGTTAATAAATACACATGCAAAAGTTGTTTAGCACCAACAGCATACTTGATTCTACATTTCTACACAAGACTAATTTACATTTCCCACCCTGCAAAATGGAGACTGAGAGGAAGTAATCACTTCAGGTAATTTTTCCTTTTTCTTTGATTGTAAATTAATTTACAAACAACAAAAAGAGCTCTCCATCTGCAGCCCATGTGAACATAGACAGGTTTTTAAGTGAGATGTAAATGTGTAGCAAGCAGATGGCAACAGCAAACACATGGCAACTCTTGGAAAAAAGGGCTGAAAAAAGGCAATAAATAGAGAGCTGGCACCGTTAACAGTGCAAACAGTTTGAAGGGGATGGTGACGGGGTACGTTCAAGGCACAAGTCAGGGTAATGCTGAGCAAACAAAACTAACAGCAAAAGAAGTATTAACTTCCAATGGTTAGGAATTAACTGGAGGAAGCAACTCTGAAGTAACACTGAAAAGAGAGGTGAAGGTAGCATGAGCAGGGACATGCATTTTAGATAATCTGAAATGAAAGGAGACGGTTATGATGTATATGCTTTATCTGTGAGAGACTCTTCTCCCCCAATGCATGATGTATGCAATTTTAAAATAAATGTCAAGGTTAGGCGAGAGACAAGTTAAGCATCTTTACTGCTCTGGCCTTGAGGTAGATAATCTAATGGCATTAGAAGAGTCAATATTGTCATTATACAGCAAAATAGCAAAGATGTGTCCAAAGAATAGATTTTTTGTTCTCTTATCTTCAAAGAAATTGAAACCTTGCTTGTTCAAAACAGCAGTAATGTGAAAGGAAAAGACTGCTTTTCACTTACTGCCAAATTTTCAAAAAGATGTGCGGAAAAAAAAGAAAAATCCAACTAAAAACTCTGACTGCTGTTGGTCTCACATTGCTGGGAAAGTAGTATTCTGATGCTATCACAAAATGAGAACAGCAGGTGTGTAGCTACGATCACATCTTATTTGTAACAAACAAAGGGTGGTGAAAGATGGGAGCAGAACAGCACTAAAAGCAGGGCTGAGGAGGTGGGGGATTCAAACTGCACTGGGTAAATAGGATATTGAGAAGGGAGGGCACACACCATAAAGGCAGATAATTTAATCCCTACTGTATAAAACCTCTGCTTTTCAATTTTTTTATTATTAAACCAACCAAGCAATGAGCACACCTTTTTAAAAAAATAATCAAATTATTCCATTAGTACTCACACATGCATGGGTGCAGCAAAGGCACAACTTTGACAGTCATAATCCCTCTGTTGCTACTGCTACCTTTTTGGTAGAACCTCCCAAAAAACATTTTTCCATCCAACCACCTACTAAAAAAGCAGATGCCAAGACCACAATGGCGTTCCAATACTGGCTTCACTAGAATGCAGAGAAAATGGCGAGCTGTTCCTACAGAGAGCTTCACTTCTTAGCACAACTATATAGTTCATAGCACTGGCTTCTTTGGGTGTGTGAGGGAGAAATCAGCAGCTTTGCAATTTTGAGAAACCAAAGATCTCTGAGAGTACAGTTAGACCTCTCAAGAATTTCCAGAAAAATTATCATTAACCCAAAATATTAACTTCCTTTATTTCTTAAATGCAACCCTTACTTCCCCAGCATGTGTTTACATTATGCTACTGAGTTGCTGCTTCTTTCCCGTTGTAACCTTCTGCGGTTGACAATGATACTGAGAGCTTGGTCCTATATGCTTAAAACTCTGGCCTAAGTGTTTTCTCATCACAAAAGAAAAAGCTTTTCCTTTTTGCCCCAAGCACAGGCAAAGCTTTCATCCTTCGAGAGTTCTTTACTTGTATGTGTGAAATAGAGCAATCTTTAGTAAGGGCAAATGGGGCCTTGGAATTTGAGAAACCCCAGTGATGATAATTTAATGCTTATGGAAAGACCAAAGAATTTGGCTCCCCTCTGATCTTTCCATTCCAGTTGGAGGGAAAGTATCTGTCTGGGTGTCTACCCTTGGTAGGGATATAATTAATTAAGATGGTTAAATTGATTGATTTGTTACACCCCGCCCCCCAATCTTTGTGAGAACCCAGTGAGAAAAACTTCTGTGACCACAGGTGACTCCAGGTACCTCAGACTTGACTTGCAAATTTTAGCATTAGTATCAGTATTAATTACCACATTAGTATTCCAGGCATTTCAAGGTGACTGCATGTTGATCCTATTCCAGCTGGAGAGGCTGCTGCCCCCACAAGCATTACACGTCAACTCGGTTGGCATGTTGGGTAAGGCGCTTCCTCATCTCTGCTAGGGCTTTTGAAGAGTTTCTTCTGAAAAGGTGGTTTCATGCTGCATGTGTCTCCACAGCTGAAGCCAAAACCATCTGGGACCCCAAACAGAAAGGTCTTTTTGCTCAAGATGACCTTGGTGAGTGCTTCCTTTTTCCTTACCTCTTGGTCTTTAACTGTCACCTCCCTACCAGAACCAGTTTGGTAGGGTCAGGATGTTTTCTGTCTGTGACTGGGAAAGGTGTATAAGAAGCATATGAAAATAAGGCTAAATCCATGATTTTCCTTTCCTCCTGAAGGAAGACTATTTTTTACCCAGAAGGTTCTACTAGCAGCTTACATACAGTTTATTTTTCACCGCTTTTCTGTCTTACTTGCTTAGTTCCTTTATATTTGTCACTGCAACTCCCACAGATAACCAACTCCATCAACAAAAATGCCCTTCTTTCTGTTGTCCCTTCTCACACACAGCTGAGGGGCCAACAGAGACACTGACAGTCTGCTACTGTTAATGGCAGCAACATGGGTCATTGCAGGTATGAAAGGTTCAAGAACATAGGTTTTATAATTATCCACAGTCACTGTAGTCTAGAGCCATGGAACTACTAAAATATCTTTTTTTTTTTTTTTTCACTTGATCCCCACTCAGTTTTATCCTCCCGTTTCCCATAATTCTTTCACCCGTCTCAGAACAATTTGGAGAATTAGTACCGTTAGCCTCGCTGAACACAGAAGTAAACTGTTTTCTACTGGTGAGGGCATGGCTTTTCTCGTAAAAAATAAAGAGAAGTCTGAAGTATTTTTTCATAGCAAAATAGGGACCACAGAATTCTTCAATGTCTGTATCTAAGATAATTCTGTGGGTGATTTAAAGAATTCTTACTTCTGCTGAAGTGATTCTGTTATCTATAGTGTAAAGTAAGCCTAAAGCAATACATTCTTTGCAATTAAGGAAAACATGAACAGAACAAGCCTAGAGGTATATACATTTGCCTCTGGCTTTGAATGCAAGACTTTGCGTCTGCCAAACTCACCTCCACAGTCTTTAATGGCAAAAAAATTAGGGCTTTGATGTAAATGCTTTGAACTACTCCTGTCTGAAGTAAGCTTCCAGGCACATGAGACTACACCCCCCTTAAAGCTTTCTAAGCACGCATACTGAAGGATTTTGGTGGACTAAAGACTGACTGAATTTGCTTAAAAATACACTTCACTGAATATAAATGCTGTGTTCCTCACAACTAACAGGAAACTTGCCTTCAGTAGGCAAATCAACTGTAGAAGTAAGAAATGTCCCCTTCTTGTTAAAGATGTATTGTTAAGTGTATATTCAGCAAAAGCTAAGCAAAGGTGTGTGATAACTGCTAAAGGTGTGCTCACTGATTAGGCCAAACTAATGAGACTGGAAGTCAGTCTTGCTGTTATAAAAACGGTATTCAGATCGTTGTAAAAATTGACACAGATATTTGTAGTACTGCAGATGCTATCTTTGAGCAGTATCACTACCACTGCCCACAAAACAGTATTTTACCATAAAAAAATCATTCCAGAATGAGAAACATACTATTGAGTGTAGTAGCATTTCAGTATGTTCCTATAGCATAATTAGTTAAGCGTGTCTAAATGTTATTACTATACTTTATAACCTCTTTTAGAGGATACTACCAAAGGATGAGCAGTGACATTCATTCCATAATGGATTAATATATTAATCATATAATGAAACATTTATGAAAATTGCTGCTACTGCTTCAGAAGAAATATGCAACATAACTATTTCTAGGCATTAACAATATGATGGTACTTCAGAGCTATTACGCTTGGTGATCTGGATAATTTCCAGAGCAGTTTAATCCAGTTTCTGTTATAATTTGTTGCTTTGAATAACCCAAGAGAGGGACAAAAGGAAAACAAAACAAGAAAGCACTAATCAGTCATGGTTCTCCCCTGAATCCTTGAAGCAGCTTACAAATTCCATCAGCCTGTGGTGGAATCCAGGGATTTTATGATGCAAGGGAAGATTTTTGGGGTGATTTGGGAGGGAGGCACATTTTCTCCCTGAATACTTCCCAGGTTATTCAGAGTCCTTTACACTGGGAGGACAGGCTTACACTCAGGTTTTGTATACTCAGATGAGAGGCTAATGAAGTTTTCTAGTCCCAGTTCACAGACTGGTAAGATAGGGCCAAATAGGTGTTAGGATTTAATGCTCTGAATGGTGTTGAAGGAGCTTAAGAGTTCTAATAAATGTTGGTATTTCACACTAGCTAATATATTCAGAAAAAGAAAAAGAGAAGAAGTGATAAGATGAATTATTTGATTCTGAAGATAAAGCCTTACCTTTATTCTTCTAGCTTTTTGACTTAAGAACCTAGGGAAAATATGCCAGGTTTCTGACTGAGATGAATAAAAATTTTATCGCACTGAAGGTGGATGGCCAAATATGAAGAGCATGAAGACTCAACTAATAGATGAGGGGTTTAGTAGAAGATTTTTACGGAGATTTGAGTTGACCTGAAGTGAAAGCTAAACCTTTCTCGTGTTCATGAAGTACTACCTGCACTACAAGGACCACGTTGCTAAATATGGTTCCATCAGATATAAACTATTAAGGAGCTTTGAAAAGGTCACCAAGGGTCTTTAACTCCAGGGTCACTTAATCTAGAAACAAATAAGCAAGGATATTGCTGATGCTTCAGTGTTCTCTTGAGGAGTGTGTTTGTTGTGCTTTACAGCAGGAAAAGGAAGTATCCAGCTTTAGAGCAATAAAATAACGCAATGGGATTGTGCACCAAAACACAAAAAAAAGCATTTAATAATAATAAACCCGAAAAGTTACTCACGTCTTATTACGAGGTCTATGCGATGCACTTAACATCAGAGTTTGTGTGATATGAATACAATTTCCTTCAAAAAATTTCCTGTAAATTTCTATTTCTATGTATTTCTATCAAAAGAAAGGCATTGGTAGTCAAGAGATCCACTAGAACTTCACTGCAAGTCATGACCTCTGGACTCAAACTGCAGCATACTAATATATTAGCATTAATCAGCACAGAGCAATTGCTGCACTGTACTTTGTAATTACTAAGGTTGCATCCCTTGATTGTTGGTGTTTCGGTAAAAAAGCTAAACAGCATTTAATGTGCACACCTGGAGGGTGGTTGTTCAGGTTTTTTGGTCTAGCATAGAAAAATCAAGTTAACTTTAAAAGAAACCACTTTGATTAGTTTAGTTTCTCGAATGCCTACCCTTCCCCCTTCTTCTTTTCTACATATTTATTTATTAATCCAAGGACTGGACACACAGTTCTTTGGAATACTTCTGGAAGAAATGGACTGATCACAGTATAGAAAAATTCATTAACATTAGCCAAATGATATTACATTATAGTTAATGGAAAACTATGTTTTATTTCCTTTTTGGAAAAGCAACCAAGATTAAGGAGATACTGAGTGATTTAATTAATATTAATTCAAGATACACAAACAGCTTGGTCTAGAGAAGAGCTGAGGACTTTTGCAAAATTGGCTCCTTCTTATCAGGTAGATAAATACTTGATCTGAAGAATGTTTTGGTCCATCAGTTGCTACAGTATACACTATCTTCTATCTTGCTTTACCTCTGAAAGACATTTTTTCCATTTTTTGGCCTGGAAAACCTGCACAGGTGGGAGTATTATCCTTTCTTCACCTCTTTTCCCCCAGTTAAATAGCTGTTTAGCTCACAAGTGCCATTTGGGAGTAATTAGCATTTACTTTTCATCCAGAAGTGGGTAGATTGACACAAAAATCTCAGAAACACCTGAGACTTGGTCTGTTTCACACTAAAATATGTGATGGGTTTTTATTGCACGTTTGTAAACCAGTAAACTTTATTAGTGCCATGCACATCGTTTGCTACAGATGAGAAAGCTTTAACTACTAACTACATTACTCTTCACAGACCCTGGTAGCTCTGATGTTATCAGCACTGTAATGAAAGGAGGAAACACGTGGTTTCTGACATCTCTGAAATTCACAAGTGCAGCTGAGGCTTGCGTTGGTACTACTCTTAGAACAAAGCATCGCTGGGAGTATGTCCTTGACATCTTTTGTAATTAACCTAGTAGCTGGAAGACTTACTGTCCCTTATAATTCACCGAGTCAGGGCTCAGTGAATCAATGGGACAGAAATGGAGATGTTCCTACTAGCACAGTGATATACTATCACTTCTGGGTTTCATAAAATTCTAGCTCTGAGACCGTAAAGGCAAAATATTTACATGCAAAAATTAACATCAAGATGAATGGAATATTATACTGTGATATTATAAAAAAGGTTTCTTTTGAGGACAGGCACAACTGAAGCAGTACAGTACTGTCTCTCTGGCTTTGAAAAAGGGGCAAAAATAACTGCGATTAAATGTTGATAAAGTCAGTGTTTGTATAAAGAACTGCACAGGGAGAGAGATTTCCTTGTGACACACTCCTAGCAGAAAAAGAAAAAGGAAAAGCTTTGAAACTGAAATTGCTGTATCTTCGCAAAATAATTCTGATGTCTAAAAGTACATGGAAGTGCTGATTCTCTCTCAGTTAAAATGTAAGTACACACACTATATGCAAAGAGAAGTATGAATCTTTTTAATTATGATAATTAATTAAGTGCTTTCAGGCTTTCATTCTGTCATCAAGTTTGTGTTTTCTGTCACTAAAGCCAACACATGCAACAAGAGGCTGGGACGTCAAATGAAAGAAGAGATTGTGTTTCTAAAGATCTACAATTTATAATGACGTATGTACTGTTTTCGTTTTAAATGATTAACAAAAAACATAGGCGGACTGCTCATATACTTTAATGATAATTTCCATTGCAATTTGTGTGTAACTCGTGAGGATTTCAAGAGAGAAATGACAATCCTTTATTTTTTTCTCAAGGTGATGGAAAAAATAATATTTTTTTTCATAATGCAATTTTTTTTAAAAAAAAGAAAAGACTATCTGTAAACATCTTTTACAATGATAAAGCTCAGGATTCATAATGCCACCAGCTATGTTTAGAACATTTATTTTCTCCTTACTCCTGATTGAACTATGCCTAACAAATACCACAAGGTTAAAAAATTACTCCCATACATGGGGGAAAATGCATGGAGCAAACGGTATTTTTTAAAGATGTAGTTAACAAAGGTCAAAAGGTCAAAAGAAGTCAATAATCCTGCTGCATTAGTCTTTGCAATAAAACATTGGCAAGGACTGTTTTAAGCCACTTTGTCTCTCTCCCCATGTTTTGGGAAGGAGATTATTTTTTACTTCAGTGTAGCTAGTAAAGTGCAGCCCAAACTGGAGATCCCACTGGGAACACGATGTCTGTTCAGAGACCCTTCGTACCTTATTCTACGTGGGAATAAACCTGGCCATGGAAAAGCAAACATCCAGCCCATAAAAGGTAAAATTTTATTGTTCAAGTATCTCCCTGCAATGGTGGAGACCCAGGTGCAAGTCTGCTCTGTGAGATGGTCCTTTGTGTTGCTCCTCCTCTTACTGGGAATTGTGTCCTGGTTTTGATGAACTTTTTCATCCTAGATACATAGAAATTCAAAGCTTTTAATGCAAAGATTTTAGTTTACTTTAACTGGTATTTTCAGGTGAAGAAATGTTGGGAAAAGTGTCCTTTTTAGGCAAACTATTTTCCCTAAATTTCTATTGAGAGTGGCTTGCTGAGGTACAGGAGAAGAAAGAAAAAGAAAAATGAGTGGGGTGGATATGGAGGTGTTTTGTGAGGCTTTTTCATGGTTCTGCTTTAGTTTTGTTTGCACGCTAGATGTTTGCATATAGATGAGAAACTGAATGAGAGCTAAGCCAAGCGCAAGTTTTCTGTTGTGCTCTGAAAAAGGGAGTCTTTCAATCTAATTTGTTGTATTATAAAAATCCAAAGCCTAAAGCCTGCTCTAGTTGAAGTATAGTCTCTCCCTCTTACGAACATCTTTATACTCCTCCTTGCGGACACGGCTGTTAAGGGATGCTAATGTCATGGATGTCACATCAGTCACTTCAGTAAACTCATGAAAAACTAGATTCTCTTTTTCAAAGAAGCAATAGCTTATCCTGTGAGCCCTTACTGTGGCCAGCGCCCTACGCTATTTAGAGAGACAGAACTGCTGCAAAGCTTTACAGAGCTTTGGATTTCAGATTTCTTCCAGATATCTACACACAATCACTCTTCTCTTGCACAAGAGGCACCCTCTATTCACCTGCTCTGAACTTTCTCCTGTCATTTTTCATTTTCCAGGCCTTAGGCCATAAGTCAGTCACTGTTATTGAAGCACACAACCATCAGTACTTTTGCTTGTAACCAGGGCTCTTCTTCATGTATCTTCCCCTGTGAAAGAAGGAAGCATATTTCTAAGTAACATCTCACACTGCAGCTGGTCTCGCTTCCAGCAGACAGGTCCTGGAGCAGGAACCCACTCGCTGGGAAAGATGATCTCCAGATTGCCGTGATCCTGAGCAGAGGCAGGGACAGCTGCAGAGACTGGAGACTGTTCAAGGGTCATAATGTCTTGACACAGCGAGAAAGCCAGTGTACAAAGGTGACCTGCTTGTAGCAATCCGTGCATCTAAATGTGCAGACTGATGAGTCCTGTAGCAGTGATTATGTGGCTTTGAGATTTCGTAACTAAATATTGAAGCCAGGCTAACACAGGTATCCTTGTGGCCTAAACTGTTGCTGCTAATAGAGATGCAATTCTCTTCTCAAGCCAGGTCAGAATTAAAAGTTTTGCCCCTGAATGCCTGGCAGCTGCACTTCTGTGTGTACCCAGCTACAGTGCGCCTAAAGTCCTGAAGTGCTCTACGGTGTTAAAAGCCAGTTTAACAGTCTAAGGCCATTTGTCACCCTAAGTGGAATATGATAATCAAGAAGAGGCAAATCTTTCAAAACATTCCCACTTTTCCAGTGCACGTCTCTTGTTTTTTTCCCCATTTTACGTAGGAGGGAAATAAAATTTTCTTAACCAACGGGTACTAGTAGAGAAAGGAGCAAAACAAATCTTATGAGCCCTAATTCAGAGAAAACCCCTTTGTGGTTTACTTGCTCAGAAATATTTATAAATGTTGGAATTATGAACATACATATACTCTCTTAAGCAAAATCAAGATGCTGATGAATGTTGGAAAGGCAGACAGATTAGTGATAAAAGCCTAGTTATGGTGCTAGATTGAATAACTTTATAATTCATACATCAATAATATGCATTTCTTTCTTTAAAGTTTATCGTATCTTTAAGATTTTTAAAACTACCTTTATTTTTCTCATCAGTTAGCATTCTTGACTTCAATGCTTTTTGGATAAGGGCCTATAGCTGCTCCTTTAATGAAATAGTAGTATGCTTACCCCTCATTCCTTAACCTTGAAGGGAGGTTAGTCTGACTAATGACAGTATTTTGGCCATCCTGCTAAGTTATTGCTCTGAAACTGAAATTTATGTAGTTAAAAGTATTTTTAAGTATCAGTATTTACCATCTTACAGGTAATAGACTGTAGTAGTATAATGTAAATTTCACTCATAGCTACTTTAATGTCTAAATGCTAATAGACACACAATTAATCCACCCTGGCACATCTAAAACAGTAATTACCTAATGCCATTCACCAAGTGTGGGGTTAATTGAAAGAGGTCTTGACCTTCATGACCTATCAGTTTTGCCTCATCAGCTTGACCTAGGTCAGAGATTCTCCCTGATAACTTTTGCTTATCAGTAAAACCTCACTGTGTCTAGAAACAGCATGTTTGTGTATGCATGTGTATGCATGCGTATCATAAGGGTGTGTATGTATATGAAGAATAATAACTAAATAATAGAAATAATAAATATTTGTGCCACTGAATTTTATCTTTTATTCTTCTTTTCAAGTGAAATAGGATTACGTACATTGCAAAAAGTGAAGAGTGTATTACTTTTCAGTTTGTAGCTTAAACATGATATCAAAGCTGATTTTTCAGGTAAGACTAGATCAAATTCATTGTTGCTTATGTTATCACAGATGCTTTTGAGAAGAGAATTTGGTTGACACGAGGTTTTCAAATGGTAATATATATTAAAATAAGTCCTCTTTAACATAAAGATGTAATTAGTCAAACATAGTTCTTAGTGACTGATGCACCTAACTCTGTTAGGGGAGCACAAAAACTGAGATACTGGTTGAATTTTGTGCTGTACTATAACTGGAGGGAAATGTGTATTCCATTACATCCCCCAAACTTATTAAACTATATTTGTGAAAGAGATGAGTATTTGAAAATTAGGAAATACCAGAGTTTAAGTTACTTCTGGAGTTTCAACAAGAAGCCAGTTGTTTTGTCCTGAACCTCATGGTGTGTCTTTAATTCATTACCACAGAAGAGATCACTGCCTCTGCTTCTCCCTTCCTAAGCCCAAAGCCACAGCAGGTACAAATGTGTTCAAATACCTGAAGGGAGAGTGTAAAGAAGACAAAGCCAGGCTCTTTTCAGCGGTGCCCAGTGACAGGACCAGAGGCAATGGGCACAAACTGAAACACAGAAGGTTCCCTCTGAACATCAGGAAACACTTTTTCACTGTGAGGGTGACCGGGCACTAGCACAGATTGCTCAGGGAGACTGTGGAGTCTCCATCCTTGGAGATATTTAAAAGGCATCTGGACACGGTCTGGGCAACCGGCTCTAGGTGGTCCTACTTGAGCAGGGGCTTGGACCAGATGACCTCCAGAGGTCTCTTCCAGCCTCAACCATCCTGCGGTCCTGCGACAGGTAAAGCGGAGTTCGGAAAAGCATCACAAACTCTCAGGCAGGATATGCTCAGTTGCTTGTGTAATTAAGGTGTATGCACTGCCTCCGTGAGTCCGCGTGAAAAAGGTCCAGGTAGTGAGCTTCAGTGCCAGATGGCTGACCAGCTACACTGCTTAACTGTTGGTTTGTCTCCTGCCCTAGATAGGGCCCCCCCAAAGAGCGAGGCCCAAGACAAAGCACAGACTTTGGATAAGTTTCTCTTGGCACTTCTCTCCAGAGGCAGTGTGGAAAAGATGGGACCACACTGTTTAGGCCCCCCTGCCTGATCAACCTAGCACCCCTCCACGTGGCAGCTCAGGCAATGTCACTTATCCCCCGGGTTCATTTTATTGTAAGACAACTCTAGTGGGCTACGGCCCAGTCCTCTTATTATTCCAGAGAGTTTAGTGCAAAAACCACATGGTAGTAACGATGACGCAGGAAGCAGGGAGAACAAGTGCCATGACGGTCCCTCGTCAGTGCGGTTGTGAGCCAGCCACCCAGGGATCTGACATGGGGTCCTGGGCAGGGTGGGGGGAGCCCCAGCGGGCTGGTGGTGCCCCCCGGTCCCACAAACAGCCAGTAGGATCAGCCCAACCGATCAGTCACTCCTAGGCCGCGTGGGGCTGTATGTCTCATCACAGCCATCAAGTCCTCTGTTAGCTTACCTACATCTAGTTCTGTATTAATCATGCTTTAAAGATGCAGCCCTCGGTATGAAATGTATAATGCTTCTAAGATGAACTATAACGTAAGCAGAGTTAATAATGCATTTTCAGCGAAGATTTGCTAGTAGGTTACTCTGCCTTCAGAGAAAAGGAGCAGATCCAGCAAACTGACCCTGCGGAGACCCCGTGCGTGCTTAACCCTCACTTCTTTATGCATCACATGCACTGTAATCTTGTTTTCTTTGACATTTCTCAGATGCACTAATCCTTTCATCCTGAGAGATCAAATCTGAACCCTCATTGATTTTATGCTGAGGCAACCCATGGGCCCCTAGACAGTAACTTCTCTACCCTCCCCACAGTAGGTCAGTTGTGTTTTCTGTCTGTTGCCTCAGCATAAAAGTACATTTTACTGGTTAGGTCACCTACTAAATCTGACTCAGACATGCTGATTTACATCTGTTTCAACCTATTGGCCCATGTGTAGTTATTCTGAATGTACATTAAACTAAATCACGTAACTAAAGGGACATACTTTCTTCCATCAAAGTGCTAAAGGGAAGACTGTGCTGCCAATCCTGTCATCGGAGGATATATCCCCATAAATACTTTGTGAACCAGATAAGAGAACGAGAGTGTTGTTAATAATGCTAATATGTTGTGGCTGTCCATCACCCATGAAGGCAAAGTATATTCCAGTTCCAACAACGGCTGAGATTCTTCATAACCTGAATGAATTAAAGAGCAAAAACCACTTTGTAGTCCACAGGAACATATAAACTATTGGCAAGGTATTAACAAATTCTTTCTAATCAGATGCAACTGATACAGTGTTCAGTATACTTTTTCTTGTTTCTCAGTTCACTCTGTTAACTGGGATGGAAAAGCTGTAGAAGAAGGTAGAATGGGTGGCTGGCTTTCTAAAATGATTATTCGGGAGATTTAGGGAAGCAACTTCCTGCTAGTAATACTTAGTTATGAAAAGAATTGTTATGGAATTGGTTCTGTTGAGTTTCCTGAAATTGTACAACACTTGGTCCTGTGAGTGGTCCCAGGAAAGTAGATTGTGCTTCTGAGACATTCTGATTTTAATTTCTAACAGATATTATTGGGCTGTGTGAATTTTATTTTATAATAACTGCATATTACATTGGATTTGTAGAAATGGGATCTTTTGTTACTGTCTACTTGATATCTCCAGGTGCTCTGAAAATTTGTCACAGAGAGCTATTCATTTGTCTTCTATTTGTACTTTTTCTGCAGCTTTCACTTCTCAGTTCACCACATCCCTCTCTTTTTCTCACTCACATGCTTTATCTCCACGGTATTTTTGAACTATGACGCATTAGATAAAAAAACGATCTGAAACTGTCAGCAGCCGAAATAAAATATCTTATGAATATCAGAATATGATGCTTGCTGGTGTAGATTTATACTGCCCACTTAGTCAATGAGATACATGTGCCTCTGGTGTTTGGGTACTTTCTGAACATGTAGTAACTATTATTCCTGGCACGTGTGTGACTGATTGTTTCCAGAATGAACAAAACATAAGGCAGCATCATTATGCCTGGTAGATGCAGGCCACACTCTCAACAGTGGTCTTGTTTTTATAAATTAGTTAAATGGTTTCCAGAGAATGATGTGCTGAACTATTTGGGACACATTTCTTTTAAGCAAATGATGAAAGGATTTCCAAGTAGTTCCAAATGGTCCATATTTGCTTTGTTTAACAGTCAGGCATACTAGTCACCTGGAAAGTATCTATAAAAGACTGAGGCTGTGACAGAGTCATTTACTTTTATTTAATCTTTACTTTGATTCTAAGCACTACATTTATACTTAATAGGACATTACCATATTAATGAGAGGTTAATATAAAAATCATGAATAGAATGATTTTGTTTATGACTTAAATCTGTGTGGAGTCTTTCTTTATATTTGAATTTTAAAAAACTCCATCACCTAATGTTCACAGATAAAATTGTTGCCTCATTCTAAGACAGAATACAGGATTTTTTGCTAAAATGGTAAATCTCAGACTTAACTTCATCCTAGTAAAAAGTAAAGTTGTCTAGGGAATGTTAGTTTTTTGGTGTAATTAGGAGCTGATGGTATAAAGTAGCTAACAGAAGACATCTGATTACCCAAAATTACTTTGCTTTCCACCAACTTAAAAAAGGAATAAGAACAAAGTGATTTAGAAATATTACAAAATTATCAAGGTTCCCAAGATTGCCTAGAGCAACATATCAAATAGAGAAAAAAAAAAATAGCCCTCGTTTTCACCTTTCATTTTGGATCCTGGAAATAATTTCTTTGTAAGATACCTTCAGAATAAATGTTTCTTGTTCCAAAGGAAACTGTTTTTTCATTGCACTTGTAATATATGATCAGACGAGATTGAGATCTACCATTATTTCTGATGATTATAATGGTCCCTAATGGAATCTGAAGAATAAACTGAAGAGAGATTTCTTTGAGCAGCATGAGTTACTCTGTGTTTGAGCAGAACAGTTTTTAAAAAAAGCCATAAGCAATACAATTCTCAGTGATTTTAACTTGCCTCTAAATGCTCTTGAAAGAAAAAAAATAAATATTTCTGCCTTGTTGGACCACCCTATCTTCTCCGCATCCTATTCCCTTGTAGTAGTATAACTGATAACAATATTTAAATAACAGCAAATATTTTCAAAGGAAAGTATTGCTAAAAGCTCTTTCCAAAGCATTCTGCCCTGCATAAAATTAAAACAGAGAAGTTATTACAAATATTCTAAATAGCTCTCAGACTTCGGAGGCTTTCATTCGCGGATTCTGCAACAAGCCAACAACCTTGTCTTAAAGTGAGCTTACAGGCTTCTCTGCTGGTGAGGTCGTTTAATGCTACTGTTAGCTGAGGCTCTGGAGATCACTTTCATTCAGGTTAGTATTTTTGGATCTGCTTAAATCCTGTATAAGTCAATGTAACTGGAGATCACAGCAAAAGTTGAGCAGCATTTATCTATGTCCAAATAGAAATGGATTTTTGGAAATCTAGGTCATGTCATCATTTGTGCCTATAGGAAGTTCTGTGATTTCCTGTAGAAGAAAATATGAATACTCTGAAAACTGCCTTTTTGCTGTAACCTGACCAGGTGGAATGAGGCAATGACAAACATACTTTTCTAATGTTTAGTCCCTAGTTTGTGATGATCTAGAGTATTTCTTATTGTCCTTACGGTAGGGATTCCCTAGTATTCCCTAGATCTGCAGTGAATATACAGCAATGTATCTCCTGTGAATTAGTGCATCCCATCTAAATTCAGACATTGCTTTATGCAAGCTTAATTCAATTTCAATATATATTTTTTCAATATGTATTTGTGCTTAGACAGCTGCACAAAATGTTAACAGAAAAAATGGAAAACAGAAGCAAAGAGTTGCTGATTCTGAGTGTGATTCGCTTACATTGTCCTCACAAACTGCTTCACAAATATTAATGGTTAGTGCCCTGATAAAAACCCATACCTGGTTACTCAGATGTTGTGCTCTGAGAGGCATGCTGATTGCCAAGTATTTCCTATATATCGAAGCTAACAAGTGACAAAATTAAAATTCAATTTTCGGTGCGGAGGGGAGAAAGTCAACAGTTTGTTCAAACTCCAAAGAGAAAAATATGAGAGAATCAGGAAGCGGACTGAAACACACCTCCAGGAAGGCTCTTTTCAAACTCCCTCGCAAGAGAAAATTACCAAATCTCTGAGAGGTCCATTTTGAACCTGTTTTGGGTTTGTTTTATTCTATTTCTTTTGCAAAGGAAAAGCTTCAGTTGTTTCCCAAGATCACAGATGAACTAGCTGTTTTTCAAAGTCATACTTTCAAGTAAAGGCTCAGCATAAAGCATATGTAGCAATTTGCATTACCAGAGGTATATTCCTTTTGTTGCCCTTGCCTCCAACATGGACTTTCATTATAAATCTGCTTCATAACGTAAACCTTTTTTTCTGAACTACTAATCCAATAGCCTTTCATTAAAACCCTCCTTTAAAAATTCTGCACTGAAATACTAATGATCAGCAACGCCAAAGGCTGACTTAATCTCTAAACAGTGCCAGTAGCTTTCAGAACAGCTCACTGTGCTAATTACTTCATACACTTTTCACAATATAGCCTTTCATTTCTGAATTTTTTTTTACAGTAAAATCCTATCATTTTAGTTTGCAATGACTACTTCTTTCTGCTTTATGTGGTATAATTTTAAAAGAACTGAAGAAATTGCAAGCTGAAAAAGGTAAAATTGTTGACATTAAGCCTGTGAAAGGGTTTGGGTTTGTTTTATCATGCCAGTAATTGTTAACGAAAACCAGTTTTTTCCATCAGCAAATGTCTCCTTTAAGCTGTACATTTTCTAAAGACGAAAAGTATTGTTTTTAAAATAAGTCAAAAGGAAACCACTTCAGTTGTCATGTGCGAAGGGTTACTCTGTTGATGACCCAGGATCAAGTAGCTGATATGAAACTTGCATGTACTGCCAGAACCATTTTGGACATCCAACACCGTTATTCCAGCTTGTTTTATGCTCAAGGAGACAGCCTCCCGACTGCTTGGAGAGGAAGCGCTTTGCTACCTTATCATGTCAATGCTTACTCAGAGTCCTAGAAGCTAGCCTACTTTTGCCCAACTTTTAAAATTATTAGATTAAAGCCCCTTTAAGAGCTTTTCCCAGGTCCTATATGAGCCCTTGACTAACCTGAGAACAGATTCTGGTTTTCCCATTTCCTTACGGTCCACCCTGAAGCAGAGTGGATAAAGTGGCAACCTGTCACAGAAGATGACTCCATCTGATCTGCTATGCTTCATGGAGACAGAGAATTTATGCACAGAGAAGTGACATTGTTATTAACACTGCTGAGTCAGTGCTTTCAATACTGAGATCCGAGGGCCATCTTGGCCATCTGCCCCATGTAGCCTGTAAGATAGATCCCAGAACCGACATCCAATTTTAACATAAAAGGCTGGATTACTCAGAATTACACAGAATAGATGAGGTTGGATTGCCTAGTCTCTTGGGACTGTCTAGTCTCTTGGGATTGTCTAGTCCAGCTCCCTGCTCAAGCCGGGTCAACTACAGCAGGTTGCTTAGAGCAATGTCCAGTCAAGTTTGTAACACCTCCAGGGATGGAGACTCCACAAACTCCCTGCGCAACCTATTCGAGTGCTGAGTCACCCTCACAGTAAAAAAGTGTTTCCTGATGTTCAGACATAGTTTTATGTTTGTGCCCTTGTCCTGCCAGTGGACACTACTGAGAAGTGTCTGCCTCACTATTCTTTATTCTCCCCATCATGTGTTTACACTCATGGATAAGATCCCCCTGAACCTTCACTTCTCCAGGCTGAACTGTCCCAGCTCTCTCAGCCTCTTCTCATGTTGAAGATGCTCCAGTCCCTTCATCACCCTTGCGGTCTTTTGCTGCACTCACTCCACTATGTCCATGTCTCTCTTGTGCGGGGGAGCCCAGAACTGACCCAGCACTCCAGATACGTCTCACCAGTGCTGCGCAAAGAGGAAGGATTACTTTCCTTGACCTAATGGCAATGTTTTGCCTAATGCAGCCAAGGCTGCTATTGGCCTTCATTGCCGCGAGAGCACACTGCAGGCTCATGGTCAATATGGCAACCACCGGGACCCAGAGGTCCTTATCTGCTAAGCTGCTTCCCAGCCAGTTAGCACCCAGCCTGTACAGGTACAGGGCTTATTCCTCCTCAGGTGGAGGACTTTGCTTTTCCCTTTGCTAAACTTCGTGCATTCTTCTCTGCCCATTTCTCCAGCCTTTTGAGGTTCCTCTGATTGGTGGCACAGCCTTCTGGTGTATGAAGCACTCCTCCCAGTTTTGTAACATCTGCATATTTGCAGAGGGTGCACTCTGTCCTGTCATCCAGGTCATTAATGAAGATGTTGAACAGTATAGGAGCCAGTACCCTGAGGTACACCCCTGATGACAGTATTTTTCAGTTCTAGACAATGGATGATTCTTCCATTAAAATGAAAAAATAATTCCTTTTTTGGATCCAACATGGATATGAATAAAGTCAGTTGTGCACTTTTGAGGTACTTGGTTGTGCAGGTTTTGGCTGGGGTAGAGTTAATTTTTTTCATAGTAGCTGGTATGGGGATTTGCGCTGCAAACAGTGTTGATGATAGCACAGGGATGTGTTGGTTACTGCTGAGCAGGGCTCACACAGAGCCAAGGGCTTTGCTGCTCCTCACCCCACCCC
>JAVKLA010000057.1:15397373-15415250 GCA_034782735.1 Sagittarius serpentarius | reverse complement strand
CACCCCACCCCACCAGCGAGCAGGCTGGGGGGGCACAAGGAGCTGGGAGGGGACCCAGCCGGGACAGCTGACCCCCAGTAACCCAAGGGATGTCCCAGACCATCGGACGTCGTGCTCAGCACGTACAGCTGGGGGAGGGAGAAGGAAGGGCGGGGGGCGTTCAGAGGGATGGCGTTTGCCTTCCCAAGTCACCATCAGGCATGATGGAGCTCGGCTGTCCTGGAGATGGCTGAGCACCTGCCTGCCTGTGGGAAGGGGTGGATGAATTCCTTGTCTTGCTTTGCTTGTGCACGCGGCTTTTGTTTTCCCTATTAAACTGTCTTTATCTCAACCCACGAGTTTTCTCACTTTTACCCTTCTGATTCTCTCCCCCATCCCACTGCGGGGTGTGTGAGAGAGTGGCTGCGTGGGGCTGAGTTGCTGGCTGGGGTTAAACCACGACATTGGTGTTTATTTATGTAATTTGTAGTGAATACACTTCCTGCAGACCATCTTAATTCTTTACTCTTGTAAATGCCTGCGAGACTAGAGAGTCATTTGAGAAAGATAGTCTTTCTGTTACTTTTCTTAGGGATTTTCATCAGATAAAATTTACACTGCACCCAATTCAGAGGCAGGAAAGAGAGGCATTAGCAGAGAACTGTCCTGGAATGGAATTAGCTGAGACATTGTAAATCTGTCCTTTCTCAGACGTTTCTGTCCCTACATGCTCACAACTTTTCCATTAGAGTAAAGGAGTTTCCTAATTAGGTTAGAAACGTTCTCACAACAGAGCAATAGGAAGAAAAAATTACAGACATTTAAAGGAAACCATGACTGTTTGGTATATTAAAAACTGAGCTGGAAAGCAACTTTCTTAGAAGATTATATAACTAAAGAAAATTTTCTTTAATGGATTTTCATCCTTCTGTGACATGAAAGAGTTGTTCAAAACAAACTTAATTTTCAAATTATATTGAGCAGGGTATCTTGAGCACCTGCAAGCACTTTTCAGACCTAGTGATCCTTTAGCATACCATGACAGTGCAACGTGTTAAAATGAACCTGTCTCTTGAGTCTCCTACCTGTGCTATACCACCCCTGGGCCTTAGATTAATTAGAATGAGATTTAGGAGCTCAACAGAGAGGGAACTTGAGTATATTCAGCAGATTTCCTTGTCTGGAACGGTCAGGGTACCAGCATTACAGGTGTTACTATAGAGGATGACTGGATAAATCCCAGTTTTTAGGAGATTTAGGAAAATAATTTATCTGAGGAAATAAGGCTGGGCACTCAAGTTATGCTCTGCCACATTGCAAGTTGCAGTACATAAATACGTCTGGGAACCTAACTTCCAAATGCTCAGACTAACAAAGGGCAAGCTCTCCTCATTTAAAATCCTAGGGACCTTAGAGGTTTATCAGTCTTATTACAGTGAAAGGGATGGACTGTGTTGTGCACTTTTTGCAGTAGAAAGAAGCAAAGAAAAAGTTCTGGCCAAACAGGAGAGATAAGCTTAGGAATGATCAGATAAGTGGGAAGAGCTAATGAGTTAATTAGGGTGCTCTAGAAAACTAAGTAAGATTTATATTTGGCAAAGACTCAGCAGAAAACTATTTTACAAGTTTTTCTGTGGAAGAAGAGTTATACTGTGTTTATAGCAAGGGCATGTTGGACTTTATCCTGGGTGGCCTTTTTGGTTACTGGTATTGTTCCTTGATTTCAGTGTGACTTCAGGTCCTTAGCAAGTGAGAACTGTTAACTTCAGTAGGTGATGTACTGCTCAGAATACGGTATGATTGCCATACTTAGTAAGCTTACTTAATATGCTATTAAAAAGAGCTCATATCTGGCTAGATTGTCACAAAGCATAGCCGGGTGGTGTAGAGCTGTGAGAACAAGTGCCGTTGACTTCATCGTGCGCACACGTATAGAGCCTGGTAAGTAGCAAGAAGTGACCCACAAGGGTGTGAAAGGACTTTTGTGTGCTCCCGCTTTCCCAAGCACACTATGCTTCTGAAACAACCAAAATGGGTGGGATTACATACTGTTTTCCTTTCAGGAACCACCTCCTTCCCCAACTAACCACGCCCTCCCCCCAAAAAAATCCCAAGGGTGGAAATACTATGTTATTCACAGCAGAGTTCCCAGGAAGGTTGAGAGACAAGACAGATCTGTGGGACTTAGTCTAAATTCTATGGGGACTTATATACGACATCCTTACAGTGGCCTGGATTGTGCAAACTCTAAGAAAAAAAAAAGTTTTATTCAGGGAGCTCAAATCACTGTATAAGACTGTATAAATGTTACTGTCACAAATGGAGACACAGGAAAACGGAGGTTTTCTTTCCAAGCTTTTACAGTGGGGTTTCCCTCCACTGGGTATTCCAAATGGGGGCAAGTCCGTAAGTAAAAGGGAGAATAAAAGCACTCAGCACATAAAGCATTAGCATGCAACAGGCAAGTGGGCTGGTGTTTTTAACAGGCTACATCAAACTGAAGTATGAGGCTTGATCATACTAAGTCTGTAAAAGGTCAACATTTTAGGATTATAAATCATACTATCCTGAGCGCTTTTAGTCTTGGCCTCCTTAAGAATCTCTGTAGAGCTATTGTAATCACAGGGCTATGAGCAGGCCAGTTCATTAAATTGCGCTGCTTGCAGATGTTCGAGGCAGGTGTTCTGTACAGACCAGGGAGTTTGCTTTCTTCTGCTGCATGTTGCTCTGGAGGTCGGAGGTTACACCTCAATGGCAAGGTCTCAACTGCATGGCAAGTCTCAGAGGTCTTTGTTAGGGGAGAAAAAGAATTCAGTCTCCTTAAAATTTATGTACTGCAAAAGATAACTGCACCTGCAGACTGCTGCTCTTATTGAAAACACATGGGGGCTGTTGGAAGAAATATAAAATGCTACTCTGTAGTTCCTGTTGAGAATACGCAGGGACACCAAATGATCAGCATTAGACCAGAGATATCCAAATGATTCATGATCTAATAGTACACAGTTCTGGAACAAAGTGTATGTTTTTGTCATACACTTAGGGATTCATGCAAATCCACATGTATTTAAAAATTGACTTTGGGCAGTGTTGTATTGCCATCAAACAGTTGCCCCACATAATATAACGTATGCCAGCAGGCATTCCCAATGACCCAGCTAGTTCATAATTGGAAAAGGTTAGTCCAGTCTTTCCTGGCCACCTGTATGTTGGCTTTGTAACTTCCCAAATGGAAAGAGCAAAGATAGTTTCTTCTAGATGCAGGAAATCCTATAAAATGGACCACCCTTATTAGAGAATCTTCTGTCTTCAAAAGACCACTGCAGGCTTACAGGATAAAAATCTGCTTTGTTTTTGCTAGAAGCAACCGCCAGTAAACACCAAGTTTTTGTCAGTTCATGTTACATTAGTCAGGTGTAAATGATACACTTATGGAAGGGGATGGAAATATCTTTGTGTTTCTTAACTTCTATGGACATATGTGGCCATGGTATTGCTGAAAGAGCTTTCAGCAATGACTGTTGGGGCTGTAACACTACTAATTGCTGAAAGTTCATTAAAAACCTATGACAAATGATAGAACAGCATCACTTACTGGAATCTCTAAGACTGAGGCTTTCATTACCACTTGTTCATCAGAAGGAGCTGTTATAGATTAAATTCTCACTGTTACCATGTAGGAAACGTGAACATTCAGTTCTGTGTTCATATGATGTTCAGAGTGTTCTTTATGAAAATATCATGCCATTGTATTACATATGCCTTATACACTACATACAGTTGTGTAATCTATGTAAAGTAAAAGGTAAAGAATATATATGGGGGGAATCTAAATATATTTTTTAATTCTGAAAAATCTGTTTGTATCACAAACATCTATATGTAGTTCCCTACCATCTATATTTTTCATGGCTTAAGAGAGCAGAAATATGATACGGAACATCTAATTTCATCATTTGAAATATTCCTGAACTTCTAACAACAGAATAATTTTCCTGTTAATTTCAGAGGTGCAGCATTTTCATCTGTTTTCTGTTTTCCTTTCTTTTTCTCCTGAATAGTGAACCTACATAGTCACATCCAGAAATCCATTTTAAGTACTAGTGATGAGATAACTATTTTCAACTGGAGATGAACAGGGCCCATGTTGCTGGCTGGAAAATTTTGCAAGAACAACAAAAAAAGAGTATATATGATTTGAATGATGTTTTTCAGAACACTTACTATTCACTTCAGCTGCATTCTGCTCACACAAGTTATGACTGACTGCCAGCCTCTAAGCCCTGATGGAGAAACAACACTGAATAGCGTTTCATCCAGTTTTTGATAAAACATTTATACACGTATCATACAGTGTACTGTTGAATGTTATCAAGACTTCTATAGTCATATTTACTATGAGGCAACGAGGATCCCTACACTGCTTTACATTATCTACAAATTCTCTGATGGAGGATCAAATCCTGCGCAAATATTGTCTCTAACTAAAATATGAGGGCAGTGCTGTGCAGAACTGGATCCAGAACTGACAATCAGCGTGCTGAGTGAGGAGCCGCGTAAACTAAGCCAACAGCAAACCTTAAGAACAGGGGGTGTTTCTTAACCCTATTTCTTTCTATAACATCTGCTTTGAATTTATAGCAATGAACCTTCTCCAGTCTGAGATGGCTTTTAAAAATTAACCAGTATTGGGGTTTTTGCAAATAAACAGTTTTTAAAACTTTCTGACAAGAAAAGAGGAGTTTGTGATTTTACTGCATCTATATTTGTAGCACTCAGCTAGGATTTGGGAAACTCCATTCTATTACCTTTTCTGACTGTAAAGATTCACACCCACATTTTTCACCATCATTCTTATTTGTGTTAGGTTTTAAAACAAAATGCTTTATACATCTGAGTGATTTCAGAGACCATGTGTGATGTTGTTTTTAGCCACTCTTCTACTTTGCCTCTGGTGAATGTCTCTCTCCATTGTGTTAACAGTGGTTAATGTACCAAATTTCAGTTTTGACAAACCAGTATTTTCTGCTGAAACTCTGTTTTATCAAAGCAATTACAGCCACCTGTTTTCCCAAATCCTCTGTTACATATAAGCCTGATATGCAATCTGAGCAGAGTGGAAAATCACTTTTTTAGGTTTACAATCTGAAAACAGTCAGAACGGACAAACAGGACAAGACAGAGACAAAAGTGAGTGTTCTGCCACTAAGGTGAGATGGCTAATGCACACTTAAGAGCACATTTGCATTGCTGGCATTAAAAACTAGGGTATTGACTCATCCTGTTAAAAGGTAAAGCTGTAAAATTGTGTTCACAATTTCAAAATTAGACATGTGGGACACATTTGCAAGCATAAATTCTCCAGTTAGCTTGCTAGGCTCTGCTTATTATTGTTATTGTGATGCTTATGTTCATTTTATGTTTTACTGTGGATCATATAGAGTCTGTCTTAGGGAACATCTTTTCATGATGCCCATCTTGTGTATTTTGCTCAGACTGCTCAATCATTTGAGTCTCATTTTAGGACACACATATAGAAAACCTGGTATAAATCTGTCACCACTTGCAGTATGAATCTGAATGTTTTAAAGTTTTTTTATGTCTCAGTTGTTTTAATTTGAATTGTGCTACACAGCATTTCAAGCATCAAGAAACTTTCTGTTTTTCTAATTTCCTAATGTATAGAAGTATCATTCAGGCATTTTAGTACATTACATTAATAACATGCTGTTTCTTCCTATTTTAACAGAAAATGTAGTTGTACAATGCAACAATAAAAAATATTCCCAGCGTTATTGTATTGTTCTAATCACACCTTCTGCAGGTGGCTTTGAGTAATCTGCACTTCTAAACAGGAGGAGATTTCCCTACGGCTAAAGTTTGGTGTTAATGCAGGGCTTTTTTCCTGCTAAATAAATGCAAAGGAAAAAAGATTTATTTTTTTTTTAACTAAAACAGAAATGTTCAATGAGCAGAAAAATTCAAACTATAATTTCTTTTAGAAAATACAGCATAGGTGAATTCTATCCCATAGCCTGGTGAATCAGGTCATTGACTATTCTGAGAATGACAGTGTGACTGGTACTTTTCAGTTTTCTTTCTCAGGGCACAACTTCTTCTTTATAAATTGCTTGAGATCCATGAAAAAGAGTGTTCTTCCTCAATGTTGCAAGTAACAGCAAGGTGTATATAGAGCATCCCACCCTGCGGATTAATTCTGACGTTTGCAGAGCCCCATTTGCATGAACTTGTCCACCTAAGATATTATGGAAGATGCCCAGGCCAATAAGTCAGCAAGCTCCCCTTTAATTCTGGCAGTGCTCTTGAATAAGTAGTTCTTTTTTAACTTCTCTGGATATCTGGGCAGCCTCAGGCCTGCAGGATGAACCTGTGTTATGCCAATACAGTTCTCCCTCACCCTTTGCCTCATTTATTCATCATACTTGTCATCAGTTCTTTATGCAAAAAGACCTTGGATGTACGCCTGCTGTTTTTACTTTTTTTTCCCTGACACCATGAAATAATGGCATCTCTGAGCAAAGGCAGCAAAGAGTAATACCTGTCAGGTGCTGACAAAAATCTAGCCACATCTTAGATCTTCTGATCAAGGCCACAGCGTGTAACAAACTACAGTCACCTTCCCAGGCATCGCATTCGAAGAGACAGATTGTTCATTCTTTGCCACAGTCTGCTGCAAGTTAGCAGGAACCTAGGCATGCTAAACTGTGAGGACCACACTCCACGAGCAGCAAGAGAGGTGCATCTAGCCAGTGAATGGAGCTACCCATGATGGAGAAGTGTTGGAGGGAAGAGACCCTCATCAGGCATTTCCCTCAGTTCTAGACTGCATACAAAATTCCCACACTCTCTTCTCCTTATTATTCACTGGCACAGGCCACAGGAAAGGCTTATGTCTCAGATGCCTGGTCACCTAGATTTCCACTAATTTGTTTGCTACATTGGAAGTTAAGGTCAGGAAAAAAATGGACGCGGACAGGAAGTGTCCATACGGACACTGAGACAAAATTTTAGCTGGCAGAACATGGCACATTCTCCTAACTTCTTTGTGCGGTTCTTTCCACCTGCAGCTCTACATCTCACTCCAGTCTTTGTGAGTGTCCAGGTCCTGACTAGCCTGGGAGGTCAGTGTCAAAGGCTCCTAATTTATCACAGTGAGCTACTTATGCCAAAGCAGCTGCAGACCAGTCTCATTTCTGTCCCTCTCTGCCGGACAATGCAGTTCCCATGCATGAGTCACCCATTATAACTCACCAGATTCAGGCTTTCAGCAACAAAACATCTCTTGCCAACAGTGGGAGAGAAGGAGGTAGTCTCTCTTGAGTCTGGGTTGTGGAACATGAAAGATCCCCTGTCTCTTATCTCTGGAAGTTCTCCAGGTAAGCAGGTCCAAGACTACCACTAGAACTAATGCTATGATCTGTGTGTAATTTCTAATACTTTTTACTGGCACAGGCTGGACATCTTTATCTACTGCCCAGGGAATACGCATATGCTGTGGTAGCCCCTGTTCTTTCTGGCTCCAAAATACCACAAGAAACTCGAGTTTACTGGGTGACAGCTAAGTTGGCTGACTGTACATGCAAAGCTACTCAAAGCCACGCTCAGACATACTGCATCTCACAAAGCTGTGCAATGTAACCTGAAACAGAACGGTGATCTCCATCATGCTATTATAGACAACAGATTTCCAGCCTACATGAAGTTGCTTATACATCGGTGCAGATTTCACAGTCAGCCAAAAGACTGAGTAGGTTAGATGGAGACCTCTTCCCATATAGCTAGCCCCAAAATTTACTCTTCAGGCTGCAAAGCGTGGGAAGAGTCATGAGAAGGCCCCAGATGGGAAGTGGTTCATACTGACAGCTTAGTATCAGTACACATTTCCTTTCTGACTGGCCTTAAGGAAAGACTGGAAAACCTTTTGCACGACAAGAGGTCAGATCTGATAGCATCTGGCACGGTTGGTAAATGCTGGGAGCAAGGCTGTGCTTCAAAAGAAAACTTTGACGATATCTTAGAAAAACGATGCCACAGGCACCTGAGGGCCTCAGGGATCTGCTATGTGGCACAACCTGACAGTTAAGAGCTGTTTCCATATCTGAGATCAGCTACTCACTTTCTCAAGCAGGAGGTGATGACTGGGCTACCAGAGCCAATCACCTGATACTTTATGGCAAAAACCCAAAGCAAATACAAAGCAAAGACCACAGGCCTCCTATTTTTCTCACATTTTATATCTGTTTTTCTTATAATAACTATAGCAGGAGCAGCACAAAAGTGTTTTCCCAGCACAGTAAAAAATTGGTCAAAACCAGTAGGGGCTCAAAAAGATTAGTATCTTTTTGCCACCACCTTCAGACTATCACGTACATGCTGAAGGAATGTCTGTCTAGAAGTCACATATTAAAACTGTTTGCAGGATACAGGGTCTCTGTCAGTCTACAAAAGAAAGTTCACAATAGCTCCTCCTTCTTCAGGAGAGATTTGTCCAGGAAATGACACTGCAATGACTGTTTCTTGCTTTCTTTTTTACCTCTGGGGTAAAAAAAACCCCGCAAAGTAAAACAGGACAGCTGTTCACAGCTATCTCATGTCTGATCTATGTCCTCTCCCAAAACAGCCTTTCCACTTTCCCGGGGCAAATGATACTCCATCACGAGTACGCATGCAGATTAGGTATTCGGGGGGGCTTTTTTGGATTCCCTCCAGTTTCTCTAACTGGAGATATGCCATTGCATTACTCAGTAAATGTGCTGGCCGATCGATTAATCATGTCTCTGGCTTTAGCAGCTCATTTTGTATCTCCTTGTCTGTGTACTAACTCTTACTCTCCTCTCCCTAGCTTGTCCCTGCCAGTTTTTGAATATTCATCAGTTGTTATTACATATGTTGCCTGACCATTATTCATAGCCTAGCTTCCAAGCAACAAATTAGTCCCTAATTCACTTGAAGCATGATCTATTTTCCATTTAAATCAATGGTAGCCTGGGGAGGCTATTGATGAGAACAATATCCGAAAGACGCAACAATTCTGTTTTTTTTTTCCAAACACCTCTTTTAAAATTCTTTTAAAATTGGGTAGCTTTCAGCACCAACTGAGCAAGTCATCTGGACCAAAATAAATGAACACAAACACCACCAGGTGACTTCTGCTTGAACCTCTAAGTTGTTGGGTTTCTGCAGCTGGACAGAATTCAGGTTTGATACATGAGAAATTGTCATTTTAGTTCACACAGTAGCCCAATGATCTATCATGAAATGTAAACGTGTTTGATCTGAATGCAGTTCAGAACAGCCTGGTTTTGATTTACTGGAATAAGGTTCTATAAAGGTGGTAAGGACGGACATTGGCACTTTAAAAAACTTTGAGCCATAGATAGTTGCTTGTTGCAAAAAAGTAGTACTTATATGGAAATAAGACCTGCATTTGAAAGATAAATAAAATCATAATTAAGGCTCATCCTCATCCGGTATCCCAATATAACAAAGAATATGGTAATTTGCCAGGATAGCCTTCTAATATAACTAACTCCCTTACTATTTAAAACTACATAGCATTATAACACAAAGCAGCTGCTATTGACATTAATATTTCATCCCAAATCACAACAGGATTTCCAACATGCCCAACTTCCCAGCAGCAGCCATTAGGGAAAGTAACGTATGATGAATTTCAACAATATGTCAATCTGTGACAAAAGAAAGTGAGCCCCCAAACCCAACAAGCTTATACGTTATGAATGAGTATGTGTGTAAAACCTGCTGAGACACATGATTTAAAAGAACTGACGCATAGGTGTGCCAGCCAACTAGGAATTGCAGTGTAGGAGGTCTTTCTGAGAGCTTTCAGCAAATGTTATTGTAATACTGTCGTGCTGCCTTGGGGGCTTGAAAAAAGCTTAATGTATCTTTGCAGAGTGAAAACAATGATAAGATGAATGAGGTATAACAGAATCTTAAGAAGGAAATCTTTCTCATGTTTGTTTCATAACTCAGAAAGGGTGTGATGGGGTCTTTCTGCAGCAAGCTTTAGGTTAGAGGTCAAATGTGCAAAATGCTAACAGAAGAAAAAAAAGACCTTCTAGAATTGAGGTAAAGAAGTTTTGCTTGCACGCTTAGGGCCACGGGAAGTCCCAGTCTGTATGAGCTGCATATAGCCATTTTGGTATTTCTGTCCATGAGTAAAATATGTACCTTCAGTAACTCTGAAATGTGAAACTCCAGTAACTCTGAAAGTCCATACATGCGGAAAATGCATTAATATTTAGATACATTGCTACATTTATATGACGTACCTGCTTTGCTAAAACAAGCTCAGGAAATCATAACCTGTTTTCCTAGGTTGCCAACTTTTTCTTCACAAAGTAAAGCATTTTCCTCTGCTTCGTTCTCATTCTGCCCTCATCCTCTGTTTATTCTTGTTTTGTGGTGGCCTGACCACTTGATCAGCAAGGCAAAAGACAACTACAGGGAGATGGATAGGGGAACTTCGATCTCCTCCCCCCCACAATAGGAAGCATGATAACATAAAAAGGGAATTGAGAAACTCGTTCAGCTTACTTTTATTAAAGAGGTTGTGTGCCACTACGGCTATGGCTTAAAAATACCTCTTAAAAATTGCTAAATAAAAAGAACAATTTACAAACCTCCAAATGTCCCAGTAATCTGACCTCTGGATTTCTGGACGTGGCATATTTTCTTGCATGTAGAAGCTGCCTGTCACTGGCTTCAGCCCGTGTGCATACGTGTTGTTCTGATGGGTACAGCACACTACGGAAGGACTGAAACTAACCGCAGCTACAGCCTCACCTCGGCTGTCACCAGAATCTTTCTCTGTCATCTTGATTGCTTTGAAAAACCAATGATACTGGATTTGGCTAAACAGAGACACTCCCGAACAAACTTCAGTGTTCTTTCCGTGAGGTAACGTTTGTCTTGCAGTCCTGAAACGGAGTCTTTGTTCTGCCTTGACTGAGAGTAGAAGCATTCACCTAAGGAACATTCTGAACTTGCTTCTCTCTTATATTTGCGGCTTTGGTAGAGTTCCAAGACTCGTAATAATCGTGTATGTTCTCTGGTTTGATCTTGACTGAATACCAGACATTTCAATATCTGTTACTTTGAGATAGCATGATTACTTTTTGTGTGCTGAATTTGGGCAGCTTGATTCATCAGTATCTCTTTACATTTCTGGGGAACTTTTGTTTCCTTTGGAAAGTTTGGCTTTCTCACAATATCTGACCTTAAACTTTTCTGATGATCTTCCTTCCAGAAGGAATTGCAGTTTCTATCTGATCAGCTGGACTAAAGGAAATTGGCCTGCCTTTGCAGTTTGAGATGGTAGGGTAGATAAGCCATGTTTATGTCTTTTTGACTTAGTGCCTTGGGAAAATAAAACATTTCTGTCAAGGTTACTGTCTGTAACATTGCATATAATATTCTAGGATCCTTAGCAGCCTCCTAAGTTGTACCTAATGCCAGGTATTCTCAGAAACTGAAATCAGCGCTGCTGCTTGTCCATCTAGTTAGGCAAGAAAAACACGCATCCAGTGATGTGAGTGATGCTTAGCATATTATGTCCTGACATATAAACTTTCTTTTGGATACTTCATGAACAATTTCTGAAGTATGTATACACAATGCTATTTTTACTAGTTTTCTGGCATGCAAAATCCATAGCAATGAGAATATTTAGCTCTTGATTCCTTTAGCTGCAATTTTTTGGTAACATTTGTGCCTTTGACAGTTGTTGATAGACATATTTAAAGTCAATATTATTATCTTTCATGACTGGTATACTTTGCCAATGTACAAGTGATCTTATACAAGTCAATAAATTAAAGAAAATTAATGTCATCACCCACATATCATAGCCATAAAACCACTCTCCTTGTGTTAGAGAAATCTGTTTTATTTAATCTACCATAAATACATGTATTACTTCCCAGCAATTCTCAAGAATAATCTCTCATGATTTTTCAGAGCCACTATTACCATTATGTCATTTTGAATGGCAAGAATTTATCTCAGCCTTCTTTCACTCACTTTGAAGTATCACAAACATATTATCCTGCCTACAAACCAATCAGTTAAATGAAGTGATAGCCAGCTTCTCCATTTACTGAGATATTTTCAGTTTATTTAAGACACTATCTTGCAGTTCAGAGCCTTTCTTAGCAAGGTGATATATACTATTTAGTGTATGCACTAAAAATCCTTGTTTTCTTGTTTTATTTTTTCTTTTCTGAGAGCAATAATTTGTTTGGGCTTTTTTTTGGCTTAGAACTGTACCAGCTATTCTTTAGCATACTCATTGCTCTTCAAACTATTTTTCCAATTGTAGTCAAACCAAGAGGGTGTTTTCTATCTGTTCATAGTCAAAAATAATTTGTATCCAAAACTACAGCAGAATCTATTCACAAATTTCGGAACTACACAGTTTACAGTACAAATGAATGTAGAGAGTGGCTTTATTTTCAGTGTCAGGCACAAGAAAAAAAGAAGGTATCTGAGAATTTCTAACAGGCTGAGGTAGCTAATACATGATTATTGGAAATATCTTGAAGGAAATTATGCTGCATCTCATTAGGACACCCAGAGGAAGATGATCTACTTGTTTTGGAATTATTTTCCTTCCCATTGTTTAGCTGTGTTTTAAGTGCTTCAGATCCCTACAAGAATATGAATATTTATTCTGTCCTTCAGTTGGTCATTAACCATTTGATAAGACTAAACTGGGACTATAGAATGCAACACACACAACATTCAACAAACTGAAACATTTGCCTGGTGCCATGATCTGATTTAGGCCTTTAGGATACAGTCAAGAAAAAGACAGGAAGAATAAAACCAACTTCTGAACTTGATGATACAATAAAACTTGTGATTCTAAGTTTTGGTTATGTAACCCCCTGTAATAGAGAAAGGACTACTTAAAAACCTAAAATGGTCCTTTTCAAAGTCCTTTGTCCTGCAAGGTTTTTGGGAGGTCTATCAAACCAGAGGCAGAGGAATGATAGCCTATTTTAGCTGTAGAAAGACAGAGAGGCTGAGAAATCCATGTATAGAGTTAAATAGATTTCACAACCTTTGCAACAGAAGAGAGATCATGAAGAGAAAATGTAGGGGAAGGAGAGATGTGATCTTTAGCAAGGCACCTCGCAAAGGGAGCTTAATTTTCTGAGCTATTTCCCAACCATGGAAGCTGAAGTTCCATCTATATTGCTAAATAAAAGTCCAGGGATTGATCTTTTGCTGAAAGGCTGAGTGCTGCCAGCTGGCTGTGGTCCACAGTATTTAGGGCTAACCACCCCTGCAAGAAATTTGTCTTGGAGAGAGCAAGCTGGAGTATTCCAAAAAAAGAGCCAGGAAGTGCTGTTAACAATTAGGCAGTAAGGATGCTATGGTCCAGTGCTGACCTCAGTCTCTGGCCCTTTTTTAATACAGTACAGAGATACCCAGAGAGATCTTAGGCTGGCCTTATCCACTGTGAGCCATCTGACTCTCCAGATGAAAGAGAGACATTTTAAGCAAAGATCAGTATCGGTAGTATATAACTATAGTTTAACAGTCTGTGTCCAAGCTACATTAATCAGCATAAAAATTAATTTCATGTATTCTTTTGGTTTTAACCTAATCTCAGAACTGTTTCTTATGCCCTTCCTGATTTACAATGTTCTGTTTTTCTGTGTTCTTATTGTTTTCACTGTTGTAACATAGATAATGTTGAAAGCCTTGAGCTGACTCCATGCTTAGGTATATGTTTGATTTTCAATTCTTTTGCTGAATGTAATGAGAATATTGAGAAAATGTAATGAGAATATTGAGAAATATTAAGAGCTTTGCTGGATTGGGGCCAAGATTAACATGGCTAGATAGACTAAGCTATATTTTACATAAGCTTTAACTGAATGTTCATAGTCTTTCTCCGTAATGTTGAAAATGGACTAGATTAAGAGAAAACCAGAATGACAGGTACCCAGAAATCAGCCCCGGCTAAGTAGACTACAGATATTACACAGTGTACTGCAGCAGGAAGGATAAGTTGAAGGTTGTCAGTTTGCCTAGTGCTGAACAAAACCAAAAGGCTGCTCCTAAATGCTTGAAATTATAGGACCATCATGGATCTCAAATCCAGTTTAATCCTCTTTGGCAGCGTAATACTTTTCTAAATCAAAGGGTGGGGAAGAAAATTATCAGGTTTAACATATAGACTGGAGTCTGGATCTCTGTATGGAATATATGTGTTTCACACATAATTTAGCAGATGCGTTTTTCTTATACATATTCTTATATATAAAAAAATACACTGTTTATTTAATGATCACCTTTGATGATTCAGTCATTTTCCTTTCTTTTGTGGTTTTTTATTTGTTCACAAAGCACCTTCTTTTACCAGCATTTTCCTTTGGATGAAACAAACCACCTTTCTAGTGTTTCTCCTGAAGGGCTGTGTTTTCTAGTACTAGCTATGTCAAGCTGATCATAGGCATATATCGCAAAACTAGGACTTTCAAAAGGAGGTTTTTATTTCCCAATCTTGAAAATAATACATATGGTAAATTTTTATTAAGGGTCACAATATTTATTACTAATTCCTGGTGACGTGTGATCAGTCAGGGACGGGCCCACATTGCATTAGGTGCTATAATGCCTTCCCTAACCTTACTGCAGTCCAAATAAAAAAGAAAAGAAAGATCAAAAGAGCAGAAGCAAAACACACTGAAAGATTAGTATTGTGGCAGACAACACCATCCTGGGGTACAGTTTCAGGAAGGGAAACTGTAGGAAGTGATTACCTAAATGAAGTGCTCAAATAAAGTAAAAGGAGAAGAAGGGTATGAAAATTACTGAAGGAAGTGGTAGGGGAAAGAAATAGGTGAGAAAGGGACTGCTGGAGTGAAGCCAAACCAAAGGTACTCTGAGAAGAGAGGTCAGGGGGAACTGGACTGAAGTACCCGAGCACAAAGCAGAACAGTCCCTACCAGACTCCCAGCCTTTAAGCCTCTGCTTTAATTGATTGCGTACTCCTTCTCCTAGCTCAAATTGGGAAGGAAATACTTCTTTATTCAGCTTTTGAATCTCCAGTGTGTGAAATCTTATTTTCAAATGTCTTTATATTAGAAGGGAAATCATTGAGGTCAATGCTCTATAATATTAATTAACTTTTTTTGTTTAGCCATCAACAGTTCCACTATTGAAAAACATTATGCTTGCCATCAGTATGCAGACTTGGTTCATTTGCAGAGCTGCAGATTAAGGACTTCATATACGCATTGACACGGTTCCTGTTGTAGTTTATTTTGCCAGTGATCCATGTGAGTAAGGTCTCCGTAAGCATGAAGTGATATGATCATTAATAATTTTTGTACACATTGTAAATGATCCATGGGTAAGGACAATTTATCATGTATTTTGATTTGATCAGAGTCTAGAAAGTGGTGGTAATAAATTTAGTATGAGAAATACATAAATTTCACTTAAATGTTTCTGTGTTTTTGTCATGCCGTAGAAAAATAATAATAAAACCTGCATGAAAGAAAGCTTATTTCAAGACATGCAATTTATAACTTCACAGGAAATATTCAGTATCTGTCCTTTTCATGATATTTGTTCAAGTCTCGCTAGAATTTGGAAATGGCTGTTTGGTTTTGTATCTTTGAAATCTAAATTATTATCATTGCCATCAAAAGGAATTAATATGAAATCTTTTTGTACAAATTCATTGTGATGAATCTAGTAGGGGAAAAATATGCAGAGACACGTATACAGTTATGTTACGTACAATGTATAAACTAATGGCCATTTTGACTTCAAGTGGGAAATAGTTCTTAGGTGAGTTAGTTACTTTTGAAAATGGGTCATGTTTTACTGAGGAATTTCAGGACTTTTGAAAACTCTACTTGGTAAAATGAGGACCCCAACATACCAATCTAATATTAGTCACAATTTCAAAAGACTAAAAAAGTGTACATATCAAATTTCATACATGACCCAGATTCTGTCTGTGCAGGCCTGTTTTCTAGCGGTAGAGATGTTGTGAATTTATCATCATGGAGGATTGGTCAGATCCTCTTCAGCTGCATTCTGAAATGTTGCTTACTGAATTTAATGGTTTTGGCAGAGTTTTTCTTATGACTCTTCTCGCATGTCTTCTCACACTTTTGCCAGATGTAATTCGTGTATTGATTGGATGCGTCTGTTAAGTGAATACACAAAGTTTTATTGTTTACCTTATGTAACATGATACTTATGTCGTCATTCTATAATGGTCTTGTTTGGGATTCAAATTATGTGAATTACTCTCATAAAATAAATGGAAAATTAATCCATCTGATCCATGATGCCAATTTAAGAAATAAGAGCTTTTGTTGGACGAAATAATCCTTACCTGTGTGCACAGCCTAGTGTAGATTTTGAGTCAGAACATGAATCACAAAATCACAGAATAATTTGTGTTGGAACGGACCTCTGGACATCATTTAATCCTATTCCCCTCTTGAAGAAGATCAGGTTGTTCAGGACTCTGTCAAATCTTGAAGACCTCCAAGGAGGTAGACCCCACAGCCTCTCTCAGTAACCTGTGCTGATGTTTGAACATTATCAAGGTAAAAAGAAGTTTTTCTTTTATCTAATCAGAATGTTCTTGCTGCAAGATGTGTCTGTTGCAAAGTCTGTCTTGGACATTAACTGTGTTGGGGACTGTTCACTAGTGCTGAGGACAACTGATGTGGAACAGACCACATTCGTAACATTAAACAAATTTGTCCTGCAAATGTGGGAAGTTCCATCCAAAATTTGTTGTGAATGGCTCCTAGCCCATGTCAACTTTTGTCTAGTTCTAGGAATGGTTTGGGAGCAAAATGTGAAGGCCAAAAACATACGAAGGACATACCAGGGATTCTGCTTGTTTAACAATACAGATCAAGTTCCAGTGCTTGGAACTAGCACTGCTTAAGTAGCTGTTCCCTAGAGCCATTTAATTTAATAATGTAGACCTATAATACCGTAAGAAATAGGAGATTGTAGTGTGTAAGCGATATGGTGTGTCACATCCACTGACAGGTGCATTTGTTTTCTTCTACAATAGCACAGATCTGGCTATAGACACTCCTCAGAATGAGAGGGCATTCTTCCAGTGGTATAGTCAACAGATACGGCCACACACTAAACTTCCAGTTTCTGAGAGTACGTGAAACACGGCTAGAACAAGGGAACACAATGTTGCTGCTTTGTCCTTGTCTTCATTTGCTCTGTCACATCATTAGTACCATTTGGTAGAACATATTACAGTTTCTCTGACTTGGAGACTGGGTCTTTACAGAGCGAACTCAAGATCTGTGCAGTAAGATCATGCATTTTCAGCATAGAATCATGGAATCATTTGGGTTGGAAGGAACCTTTAAAAGTCATCTAGTCCAACATCCCTGCAATGAGCAGGGAGATCTTCAATTAGATCAGGTTGCTCAAAGCCCCCTCCAACCCGACCTTGAACACTTCCGGGGATGGGGCATCTACCACCTCTCTGGGCAACCTGGGCCAGTGTTCCATCACCCTCATTGTGAAAAATGTCTTCCTTATATCTAGTCTAAACCTACCCTCTTTTAGTTTAAAATCATTATCCCTTGTCCTGCCACTACAGGCTCTGGTAAAAGTTTGTCCCCATCTTTCTTGTAAGCCCCCTTTATGTACTGAAAGGCCCCAACTTCTCCAGGCTAAACAACCCGAACTGCCTCAGCCTTTCCTCACAGGAGAGCTGTTCATCCCTCTGATCAATTTTGTGACCCTCTTCTGGACCCGCTCCAACAGGTCCGTGTCTCTCCTGTGCTGAGGACCCCAGAGCTGGATGCAGTACTGCGGGGGGGGGGGGGGGTGGGT
>JAVKLA010000057.1:15358867-15388859 GCA_034782735.1 Sagittarius serpentarius | reverse complement strand
GACTGGAGGTTAGCAAATGTGACACCCACCTACAAGAAGGGCTGGAAGGAGGATCTGGGGAACTACAGGCCTGTCAGGCTGGCAGACTTTTCATTTCTAGAACTCATTCCATTTGAGCTTTTCAAAGAATAGCACGAGCTTTGAGCAAGATCCAAGGAGGAAGCTTAGATGTTTGAACAGAAAATATCTAAAAATTACACACTTGGCCCTAGAAAAGTGACTCAAGGAAATTTAGTAGAACACCTAATCACCACAGAGAAAGAAGAGAGAATTCAGTCCTCACGTAAGTAGCATCTAAAAAGCCAGATCATGAGTAAGGAGCCACTACTCATGACAGACAACATAAACCCCAAAGTTGTGAGCTGTTCTGACCACCTCTGACGCACCAGAAGAAAGAAAAGATCTGTAAAGGAGCAAATAAATGCAAACCCAACTCTTTCACTGTCACAGTAAGACACTGAATTAAACAAGGAGACTGGTGTTTTCAAGTCTCTGTTGCCAAGTTTGGCTTTGTTTATATTTTGTGACTGGAATGAAAAAGTGGAAAATTCTGTGTGAGTTTAGGGGACAGAGTCCTACCAGACAACTGACGTGCCACTGCCAGCCATCCTCTCCCAGTCCTGTTGGCCCTGTGTTCTTGGGTGACAAATTACTAGGTTGATACCTGTCTCCTTCCAGATATTTTGTATGCAGATAATTAAAGCATTCTCCTGGGAAATGGGCCACATGTATTTCAGTATTCTTAGACTGCTTGCAGTCCAGGATCTAGAGGTGCTTTTTTCTGAACACTTTTCTGCCCTCCATCAGAGTCTTCTGTATTCTCACTCATTCTGTGCTATAAGCAGGAAGGCAGAAATGTTTTTCAGTCTTACTTTCCGAAATCAAAATAATCTAAGTGACCTGGTTTACATTGTGGCCTCATAAGCAATTGTATTAAGGATGATGAATAAAGCATTAGCATGAGAATGAACGCTAAAATAGGGAGGGGGAATGGACTTCTTCAGCTAACTTCACCAGAGAGAATATATTGTGTAACTGCACCCTTTGTTACAGTAAATGAAGATTTACCAAGCCAAGGATTTGAAATATTTGGCTAATAATTGAATTGATTAGCTGTCTAAAATGATTAGCTGTTGATAGATATAGAAGGATTATTTTACAAGCGATATAGTGCCTAGACTATTAGAATTCCCTACCAGATGTGTTTTTGACGCTATGGGATCTATTTTGACTGGACTAACACATCGTTTATGGTCAATCAAATTAATACAACATGTAAATAGGAAATATCTTGTGGGGTTTGATTACCCATTTCAGTTGTATAATAATGGCTATTAGCAGAACTTTATTTGTGTATTTATTACTTTACAATGCAAAGCTCTAAACCAGGAGTAGACCATGCAAACTCCTTGAAGTGAATGATTTATTCAGTATGTTTAACCTTGTTAAAATTTATGAAATATAAACATACAAGCCCTTTAAATTTGTTCATGATAGACTGTATATTTTTGCCATGAATGTAGTTTAAAACACACAACAATTTCCAGCAGAAGCAATGAACAATTTTCAACAGAAGAGAAAAGAATACTTTGTAATAATGATTACTTCTCCACTGGATAGCTAAAACATTTGGAATGAAGAGAAAAATCAAAGTGAGTTCAAGATGGCTGATGCCACTGAAGCTGGAACACTTGATGCAGTTACTGTAATATTGGTACAATTATTCCATTAGAGTTCTCACAAATAATGTCGACAAAATGCACACACACTCTTACACACATACATGCATGTCTGTATTCACATTGCTAGTCACAGAAAATGGTATAGTGGGTTATAGATACCATGGAAGTAAATTCACTCTGGCTGTTTTCACCAATGTTGACAAATATTCTCATATGTACTCATATGATAAAAGCTACATAAGAAAGAACTAAGAAAATGAAACCCAGACTACTCCTTAATAGATGACTGCAAATAGCAGCAAACTGCAGGGATTCACTGAACCCCAGAAAATCCCATTTTATAAAATTGATCACGAGAGCAGAGATTTCTCCAAGCAACTTACCGACTTGCACAACAAATACAAAGTGGTAAACATGCCAGGATCCCACTGAGCTTTACAGGCAGATCAGTTGCTACATACAGATATGCAGAGTACTTTTTTCGAAGTGGTCTGTACATTGAGTACGATACGTGGTCCTATGTGCTTTACCTCCATGAACTTATTTTTCTTTTGTGAGCATTTCTATTAAAGTTGAAAACTACTGATTGTGGGGGAAACCTATTGCTGATTAGGCTGGTTCACAGAGCCGTAAAGTGTCTCTTCTTTAATGTGGTAGTTTACATATATGCTTTGCTTAGGCATAAATGGCAGTTGTGGGATTTAATCTGCTGCCTCCTGTGTCCCTGTTACTGTTGCTCTGAGGGAGAAATGTCCTTAGATTTATTCCAAATTCACATCTGTTTCTCCAGTTGGATAGACTTTTAAGATTCAAATGTGATGGTGCAGCTGTTGGCCTTTCGCACACGTTGTCTCCTCCTTTGAGGGCCAAGAATTAATTTTCTCCTTTTACAGAACAAAGATACAAATAGTATTCTTCAGGGGCTAGTTTGCATTAGGCTCTTCAACACACCCAGCTAGATGGAAAGGCAATTCGCAGAACACTCTTCCATCCCTGTGCAAGGTTCGGTCACTGCTCCTTAGCTTAACTTCCGAAAGAGGGAAGGCACCACAGAGGGTCAAAGCCACAACCATCCTTTCCCGTAATTGTGGGGTAGGCCAGGTGCATTAGAGGGTGGAAGAGCAGAAAATAGTTTACACAGTCACCTGCACATAAAGAACTGTGTATTTATGATGTGAAGTTCATTTTGTAGAACATACTGCATTAAAATACTACTGCAAGCAGTCATGGTCACACAGAAAAATGTGTTTATATATGCCATTTTTTGTGTCAAGCCCTCTCGTATGTGTGCCTGATCCTTTAGCTTTCTTCGCTTTCAAATATTTGGTGACTTGTGCACATGTGGGAGGCTCGGGGAGGCAATTTTCACAGTGAGTCCCTGGAAAACTGAAAATGTGAGGGAAAGTTAATTACAGAAATTCCTTCATTGAAATGTTTTAAAGCAACAAAATAATATAAATGATGATTTCACCTTCTTTCAACGTATTGATAATACACAGTAATACTTTCCTATGAAAATTTATTCTAACAGTGCAGTTTGAGAGTGACATTTTTTACTGATCTTAATACTGTTTCATAACATTCCTTTGTGTTTCAGTGTGTATGCCAGGACATTGTTGGAATTAGGAATGGATGATTTCAGCACCCTGAGAGAACTAATGAAGATTAGTATAAGTAGTTCCATGAGGCATGAAACATGGTGAGATTTTGGAGAGAAGATGACAAATCAAGGTTAAATTTTGCCTCCACAAAAGAATGAGTGTAGTCAGATTATCTAGCAAGGGCTGTAGAATCCTTCTTGGGGGAAAAAAAGAAAAAAGCTTCTTCATTACATTCCTGTGATTTGTTCTAGTCCTGCTGACACAGGCTATTAAAAACCTTGTTTATGTTTTAGAGACTTTTTTAAAGAGCACTTTGGGGCTTTATAGTGTTTGTAGAATGTTCTTTATAGTTAAAATTACATGCTGAGATGGCAGGCTGCTGAGCTAATATATTGTTACACTGATTAAATTGATTAAAAGCTTCATTTTTGACAGGCAAATTGTAGAGGCTGAGATCTCTTTATTGCACATTTCAGTAATTCAGCTCATGTCTTGTCCTATCTAATAATCACTTCTCTGCCTCCCTGTTTAGGAATCATCTCAGCAGCGGGTACATTTTCAAACAGCATATTAGCTTCAGATCTGAATTACATGAGTCACAGTGCATTGGCATTACAAAAGCCTTATTCAAGGTAATGGCTTATTCAGTGAAACACTTGAAATATATTCCTTTTTTTTTTTTTTCCTGTCTTGCTATACTGTGAACAAAGAAAGAGACCCTTGATTTTTAGATTAGAAAATGAGAGCTTGCTCTTACGATAGCTGTGGACTGACAGGAGAGGTCATACTGCAGAAACATTTTATGTCCTACTCAGAACAACATATGCTTACTTACAAATGTGTGACAGAGCAGAGCATAAAACCTTACAAGAAATCAGTGAAGACAGACAGATAAGAAGAGGATTCAGCAACTTAAATGAGCTGCAGAAGAGGTATTTTGCAATAAATGTGGAAATAAGGTGAGATTTTTTAAAAAACTGAGGAAATCTAAATTGCTCCAAATAAATGTAGGTGCCTACAGACAAATCTGCAGGCTTCTGATGGCTGTGCAAAGTACCAAGGGCTCACAGCTTGCCAGCAGGAGAGGCTGACGGCAGTCCAGAAACGTGAGTCGGCTGGTAGCACTACACAGACGTGGGTAGGCAGTGCCAGCCACAAACTGCACTTCTGCACTGCACATTCCTGATTTGATACAGGCATTAAGCAATTTTGGGGGTAAAAGCATACTTGTTTAGCCAGACATCAGTGCCCAGCCCGGTGACTCTATTAAATGAAGAATATGCTACTTGCCTGCCTTACAGCATGAAAGGTAAGAAGATGAAGTGTGTCTGCCTAGTTCAGACTGAAGCTCCATTAGCTCAGTACCCTAAATTGCTGGTTCTGGTCAACAAACAATACAACCCAGCCTCTGGCTATCAGAAGTTTAAGAACTTCTGGAGTGGTGGTGATGTTCTGCCCACTCTATTTGGATGCCACTGATGTAGCTTATCTTTGGATTTTACTTTTTGAGACGATTTACAATATAGGCCACATAGTATCCTGTGACAGTGAATTCAGTAGCTGAATTACGTTCCATTTTAAACCTGTTGTTTCATTTAGAGACCTGTTTTTCTTTTATTGTGAGGAATGATAATCATTTCACTTCTTACTTTCTTCCTACTATACATTATGTCAGAGAGCTCTGGCTGTCTCCATACCTTATGCTGGTAAAGCAGTCTTTCCAAAACTGCTCTAAAAACCCTGACAGCTGACAGAGAACTTTTAACTCAGGTGCAAAGACAGCTGAAGTGCGGGTATCTTTCCCTCTGCAAAGAAGAATCTAAAGGGGCAAGTGCACAGGGAAAACAAATAGCTTGGGTTTGTCTTGGAAAGAGGTAAGGAAAGCGTCGAAGGTATGTAGGACTCACAGCCACAGGAAAATGTGGGAGACTGCATCTCCCAGCAGCTAGAAGTTGACATCCTTTGGTCTTAACATCTATAAACACCTCTGGAGAGAAGGACGGGGATGTGTAGTACCTGACTGCACTTGGGAGGACCTGCAGTGAAGCACAGGTCACTGGGATCTGATGTGCTTGCCTGACACTAGTAGAATAGATACTGCCCACAGAAATTCACGGAAGGAAATACAAAGCCTTCTGACTTTTTCTTTTTAATTGTTTTCTATTGAGCAATGAAAATTACAAATACCTGTAAAATTAAGGTGGGAATCCTGTGTCATAAGCGTGCATTAGATGTGATACACAGCTCACACGGGGTAGCATAATGAAAGCAGTTTAGATTTCATACCGGGCAGAAATGGGGGCATGTAGTCATCCCAGCAGCATTTTGACTAGTACCAACAAGATGTTACCAATCCTCAGAGATGCAGCATCTAAAATCAGTCCTACACAGTGCTGGGAATAATTTATAGGGTATTTTTCCGCCTCCGCCCTAATATGTACATGTGTGTGAACAAGCACATCAGATACTTTTGATCCCATCTGCAAAAGATAATCTCCACAATCCACAAATCTGGAACACTAAATCAATCCAGCTCTCAGCCCAACAGTGAATTACATGCCTTTCTTTCCTGTATCCCTCTGAAAGAACTTGCTTTGTATCCTGTAAAGCAAGTAAGGTGTTATTTTGGAATTACTTCATCCAACAGAGCTTCAGCAGATCATTTTCTGGTAAATCTGAGCCAGGACACGAGTGCATAATCTCCTAATATATCTCCTTGAGAGAAGGACATCTGGGTGGATAATTTGACCTGCTATATAGCCCTTGTCAGCAGCTAGGAAAACCCTTACAGAATTTATCTATAGTTAGAAATACAGGATCATATGAGCCTAAGAGAAAAATACAAAGTGCAAAGAAAATGTAGGTCCAATAAGGCTAATTCTTCCTTCATCAGCCACTATAAAAGGCTGCACATTGAAGCTTTTTCATTTAAAGAGGTAGAGATTTCACTCATTACCCATGCTGGATCATCCCATACACAGGGGATTTGTAATCCTTATTGAGTCTCCACCCGTCCCCTCCCATAATCCACAGATTTTCTTCACCAAGGGTCTCCTTGTGAATAAGGCGTGGTGTTTTAGCCAATATTCTAATTTCTACATTTTGTGCTGTTGCACACCTGTAAAAATATATTTATTATTTAATTAAGGAGACTCAAAGCAGAGCCAGGGGAACATTTAAGCAACAGTTATTAGAAATTCTGTTATTCTGTAGCAATTAACCTTCCTCTGCTTTTTTCCGTGTTTTGTGTTATCACCTGTCTGTCTACTTTCAAATGGCAAACTTTACAGAAAATGCAGGCACTACAGAATCAGGGCCAGAAGGTTTGCTGTTATGTTCCTCACCGGAAGTTTGGTACAGCAGCCAACTTTAAGAAGAGCGGAGGCTCATGTTCAGCCATAAAATTATTCCAGATTGTGGGTTTTTTCAGTTTCACCCAATCTAATTTTTCTAAAAAAACAGAAATTTCACCATGTTTGTTTTGCATATTCAGGCTATGTTCCTTTTGATGGCTATGAGGATTCCCCACTGCCTAATTTTAGATGCCTAACTTTGGCTTTCCCTTGCTTTCCTCCAGATACTGTGATTCAGGGCAGGAACATATTTGGAATAGTCTACCTCTTTTCAGTATCTATGAATGGATACTGGTAAGGCTGACCTTCTGATTTAGGCCTATTAATCAGTTTCCTAGAGGTAAGTGATGTAAATATCCCTTTCCACAAAGGACTGGCTTTCTAAATGAGTGCACAATTACTCTGGGACTTGGGGACCTACTGAGGATCTCACTGGTATACAGTAATGTGGTTTGGATTTAGGCATGGGATAAGTGTATGTGTGTTTGGTTGATTCTGCCTTGCTTTCTGTTGCACTGATGTGCACCTATTGGGAGTCTCTAAAATTTTGAAATCTGGACTCAAATGAAAAGATTTCCATAATTCTTACCCGCTCATCTCATTCCTTACAGTTTGGGCCCTTGCCATTTTTAACCAACATTGGCCAATGCGGAAGAAATACTGTTTTGTCTCAGGATCTTGATGATTGTTAATGCTTACAGAATGATGAATATATTTTAACAACTGTATATCCAGCTGGCTCTGGACACCTTGAGAAACAATGACAGATGTGCGGAAAAATGAATGCAAAGGTGAAACAGAGCAGTAAATTGTGCATGACATTCTTCTGAAATGGTGTCTCTTTCTGAGGTCAACCAATTGGAAGTAATTGTTGGGACTGCATATGACAGAGGTGGGGAAGGATGTCGGGAAATTCAAATTAAGAAGATAACATTCCTAGAGTTCTCTGGAGCTGAAGTGACGTATTGTCTCAGCAATACTCTAAGATGTCATTATTAATAAGCCCAATGACCTGGACACCAACTAATCAGTTTGAAGTTGCTGGATGAGCTATTGGAACTATCCTTAAAAAGATGGGTTTCTTATCAAGAAGGGGCTGACACCCCTAGATCATAAAGCTTGCAAAAATACAAAAACCCTCAGTGTCACAGATTATTTTGGGTTGCTGCTTGGATCTACGTACCTTCTATTTACCTACCCATTTCTCAGCAGAACTCAAAGGCCTAAGGAAATTGTCATTGCTATATATTTATCAGTATTGAGGCAGAGTGCTATGGAAGGTTCCAAGATTCCATTCAGTCTAGATATAAGGAAGAATTTTTTTACAATGAGGGTGGTGAAACACTGGCACAGGTTGCCCAGAGAGCTGATAGAAGCCCCATCCCTGGAAACATTCAAGGCCAGGCTGGACGTGGCTCTGAGCAACCTGATCGAGTTGAAGATGTCCCTGCCCATGGCAGGGGGGTTGGACTAGATGACCTTTAAAGATCCCTTCCAACCCAAATGATTCTATGATTCTATGATTCCATGATTCTATGACTATTTCCAGTGAGAAACATAACTATGCTAGCAGAAGCACTATGAACATTAATTTATACTGTGCTTCTTCTTCCCATTCTGAAAGATGCGTTCAGTTTTGTGATTCTTGGCTAAAGAGCTCTGAAGCATGGTAACAAGCTCAGTTTATGTACCACGTACCTACCTCTGAGAGCTTTTGATGGATTTTTGGTGGTCATCAACCTATATTTAGGGCAGAAGTCCAGCCCTGAGGAGGAGGCCTTAGGTCTTGCATTGATTGTGAATCCCAAGCCACTGAGAAAGATCTAGAAAGATGGTTTCAGAGACAGTGCTGAATAATTGGAAAAAGATATGGACTCCTGTTAAATTTCACAGGTACTTTCTCATCTGAAGCTATGTGGTACACTGTTGTGGATAAATAACCATAGAGACTTCCTTGGATTTTGTACTACTGTTTCCAATCTGAAAACCTGGCCAGAATTAAGCAAAGATCTGGAATGAATACTGAGCCACTGAAATGTCTGTTCATTCATTTCAGCAAAGTTGTTTTTGCTTAGTTCTTCACAAAAACACAGTCTGCATTTATAGAGTACTTGTAAAGAGCCAATGTTTCTGAACAAACTCTATGAAGAAAAGACTTCAACCATAAAAAAATTTAAAGAAATTGGAATGTGTTTTCAGATTAATGTCTGTCTAAAAGCAATGCTGCAAGTATTACCTACATACTCAGTTTATTCCAAGTCTAATAATGATTTTATCCCATATATTTACTGCAGTCTTAACTTTATCTTTACCAGGACATTATTTGGTTTTCATTAGCTTAACAAATGACAGATACGGAGTTGGCAAGGTGGTCATGACACAAAGTATGATAAAAGGTATTTTTGTTTGGGCAAAGTGTAACCCTGCATGGATCAGGAACTTCATGACAGTGAATGCAATGGTGACACTTCAGCAGCAAGTCACAATAACTGACTAAAACATCTTAAAAGGTTTTCCAGAATGCATATGGTCATGATTTGCACTGATGAGCTAGGTAGCAAGAATTAGTATAAAGACAGCCATATGCAGAAGACTGAGATGCAAAATGGTATGTAAATGGAGAAAATCATGATTGCGAGTCTAGCTTAACTTTCAAGAATAAAAAAAAAGAGCTTTACTCTTTTTTCTATTTATATAGCTAACAGTTCACACAAGAGAATAACAAGTGTTTTCTAAGGTTAACTTAAGGATAAAACTGATGTGTGATGCTAACCAAAATCTTCATGATTGGGAAGCTATTCTTCAGTGACTGAGTACTTCTTGCGTGTCTCTTAGAACAGTGTCAGAAAAAAGTTGGGGTTTTTTTCATGATACAGGTTAAAAATCAGAATTATTTATCTCATATATGTCAAAGTTTATAACAGAATGCATAAGGGTAAACTATAACAGCAAAAATAAATGAACATTTAGTGAATGTAAATCTTATCTAAAACTATCTTGGCAAAGAATGCAATATGGAAAGATATGCCATATTTTGGTTCTCATATTCCTGACTTGATATTTTGATTTTAGCAGGCATAATTAATCTAAACACATTTAGCTGTATCTCTGAATAAACTGCTAACTTTACAAGAGGTCATAGTCACTGTTGATGGGTGGAGCGTTGACAAAAGGCTGGGTATGAATGATTTATACGAGGAATATTATATACTGAGATTTTGCATGTGTCTGTGTGCACGTGTGTGCATGCACTCACATGTTTGTGTGGTTCAGGAATCTTGCACAGGAAACAGAGTACACATTTATCTCCTAATTCAACTTCTTGGAATAGCATTGAACTTACCGAATTTATTATGTACAGAATTTATTATTATTACTTCAAATGCAGCATTGGAAAGAATATTGTATAAACAGACTTGGGCAGATTACAGAAACCTGCTAAATATCAATTCTATTAAGGCTAAGCTTCAAATTCAAATCAATTTAATTATGTTTTTTTCTTTCTATTGCCATCGTTTTGCTTATTTACTTGCAGTTAACAAAATGTGCTGCAGTGAAAAAAATAATTGCCTTTTCTTTATGGCACTCATAATTCAGAGAAGTTGTTTGAAGCAACTGTACATGTAATGGGTTATATGAATTAATGATAAAGTGTATTGAAACATTAACTTCAGTATAATTTTCGACAAGAAGCTGAAGGTTATGATAATTGAAGGATTTGGTTGTTGGGAGTAAAAATAGACACATGAAAAAAGTAAAAACAGACACATTACAAGTTTGAAACATACTAAGGGGAAGTTGTTTTTTTTTCTTGTAAGGTGCCGTTTTATTTAAAGTTTTGCCATTTACTGTATTAGTTTCTAATTTGTATTCAAGCAAACGTGGTCACACAGCTTCTAGTGACTTCTGAGGTGGGAGCTGACTACCCCTCTTTTGAGGAGAATGGTGCTCTTGGCTGTGTCATCGCGACATGATCTGGATGGGTAAAACACTGCAAATACTTACCCTTGAGCTGTGTATGTCAGTGAGATGGCATCTGATGCTTGAAGATGCAAAGAAGCAGGAACCAGCCAGCACTTCTCTGACTTACCTATAAACAATGATTACGGAGAAAGCTGTTTTGGAGTCAGGTGGTATAGCAGACCAGGAAAGGGATTTAAGCTCCTTGAAGTGTCACAGATATCTGGAATAAACTTTCTAGATCATGTTGCCTCGAGGAAAAAACCCTGGAGTAGGAATTTCCCAAAATATAAAAGTCAAGTGACTGAGAATAAGAAAAGACTTAATTGGATTTTTCTCAGGTCTTGAAGAGAGAAAAGCCTTGCCTTTTCTGCAAAATGAGAGAGGCCATGAACCATTCTCTGGCTATGAGGCTAAGTGGCAAACGATGATTCACAACCACACACCTAAAATCTCTCCCAAAATATGGTACAAACATTTGAACTGCCTACCCAGAACAAACCCTGAATACACAGGCATTGTCTAGGACATGGTTAGTGGCCAGAGAGGCCAGAAATGTACCAGAAAGCTAATCCAAAGGCAGAGTAAGATGTAGTGCGTTAGAATTCTTCTAGAGTAAGCTGATTGTAGGAAGTTTGTTGCTGTCTGGCTTCAAAGAAATAAAACCTCTCGAGATTACTCTTGAGAAAAATCTCTCACTTCACACCATTTATTCCTTCTCTAAATGAGGAACAAATCTTTCAAGTCTGAAAAACATTCTACTTTGTTTTTATCTTAGCCTGATCCTGCAAACAGAGCATAGTGACAAAGGAAGTGAATCCAGACTCACAGTGGGTTCAGATTTCCTACATTCTTTTCTTTGCTAAGTTTATGCCATTTTTCATTTTTGTAGCTTACTCTTACTCATTATGTCATAATTCATTCATAAAAGTCCCTTCCGGTTAAACATCAAAGGGTACTTTAGGCTGAAGAATGTGTGTTTAATGGATCATGTGTTTAGATCCAACTGCAGTTATTGGGAAGCTCATGATTCAAAATAACAGCATGATCTTCTGCTTTGGTTTGTGGACTGGTCTTTTGTCTGTTTCGACAATGAGATGTTGATTCACAGCCTCAAGATAGACTGTGATGTTGTACCCTACTAAGGAGGAGTAATTGTTCGTTAGTTCTCCCAGCAGCAGAATGATATTGAACGGGTGGGACCCAAGACAAGGACTATGATACAGAATAAGGTATATAATTTTGTGTGGGACTGGAAAAGGTTGAACTCAAGAGACATTTGTGTTTCTAGACCAAGAAAATAATTACTAACTGTATACAAAAAAAGTGAAAACTGCTATTGCAATTGTTATGATGGAAATACCAAGTGTGTTTTTAGAAAGCTTTTTTTCATCCAGGCCATTTAGCAGTTCAGAACAGTTTGGAGCAAGGCTGTTTTAATACCTGGGATCAGTAGAAATAGCAGATGATAGAAGGAAGTGTTGTCTCAGTTGATCAATGCTTTTATTTTATTTAGCTTATCTTAGTGTAGTTTCTTTCAGTATCTCATTCACAGTGCAAGTCAGATGTAATCTCTACTCCTGCCAGCTGGGAAGAAACAAGAAAGATCTTCTCTGTAGCAGCCAGAGCGGTTATTGATAGAGTGTCACTCAGTTGCTGTGCCCCCACTTCTAAAACGTGGGAGGGGAGGCTTTCACAAATCAGACAGTGGGACACCACATTGGAAGAAAAGAAAGAAAAGAAAGGCAGAATAAAAGGACTACAGGGAAAAAGGAAAAGAGAATTTATGAAACTTCTTCAGAAAGTCTCTGACTCATAATTATTTGGAAACGGGAGCTCAAGGGACAGGGAATCATCCTCTTTAAGCTGCTGGGAAGCACACAGAGCTCAGAGGAAAATAAGTTACAAAGCTGGGAAATGTCATTAACAATATATCGGTCTGTTTTCGCTCTCTCACTCCTACTTTCTCCCTGTTTTCAATGATTTAAAGTGAGCTGTGATTAGCCTGGTGACCCTGGTGGGTGATTTCCCTGAAGAGAAAGTAAACTACAATATTTAAATGTAGCGTTTGATATAAGCACGAGCCAAACCTCACCTTTTTATGGCTGGAAAGGAAGGAAACACAAGAGACTTATGATTTCACTTTAACGGTTGTGCTAATAGCCAGATTGGCTGGTGTCAGAGTGTGCCTGAGACAGGCCTCAGCATTTTTCTGGTGTAAAGGAAGAAATCACAAGAGACGTTCTTTTTCCCTGTCATAACCAGGTGTTCGTTACTTGATCTTGGTAGTGGGTAGAATTGTGTATCCTCTTTTTTTCCCCCTCTTGCATGTATTGAGTGTTTGATGTCTCTCCACTGAACTGTGTTCTTTAAGTTTTATTCTGGTGTCCACTGAAAGCTAGCGGAGAGCAAAAAGACTTCTAGCTGAATACTAGCTATACTGGACAAGTTGTATTTTTGTGGTCCACAAAAATTTATTGCCCACCGTCCTCAATATACTTGTCAGTTATGAAAAAGGAAGAGAAGTATTTAGAAACGTAGGGCCTGCCATACTGGGTCTGGCTGGAGATCCATATTGTCTAGTATTTTGTCTCTGGGAGTGGCCAGAAGTTAATTAAAGTAGTGTTTTTACAGAAAATTTAAACGTGTGATTCCCTGCTCTGTTGCCAGTATAACATCAGTTTTGGCAGAGGAAATACATGGCATCTGTTAACAGGCAAGCAAAAGGAGCTTTATGGAGGAAACTAAAATAATATGTCTTTGGCTTTGTTTGTGTAAAGTAATTCATGGCTAATTGTAAGCAGATACTACACTTAAATACTGGGTTACATCCTAAGCTGATGTAAATCTTACAGCTCCATTGCTAACAGCATGGCGATTTGGAGCGACGTATGCTAACGGCACGATACATAGTGAGAAAGACCAACTGTGATAACAGAAATTCCAATTCAAAGTTAACTTTTCTTCACTTTTCCCCCCTTTTGAAGTCTATTTTAATGTCCTTTTCTCCGTCGATTCAAAAAGTTATACTTCATTTGAATTTATAAAGCAAGCTAAACAGAGGCTTAATCTTGGTCTGATTCTCTGCTGTCCTGTACCCTTTGTAGCCACTTCAGAATAAATGTAAAAGATTTCCACTTGTATTTAGTGGCATTTGGTATTCATTTTACTCAAGTATAAATGACAAAAAGGATAGAGGGCAACATATGATAGAAGTACAAAGCCCCAGTAGAACCAAAGGGAAGCAGTGGCTGTTTCTGTTCCTGATTCTTTGATGGCAATAGATTCATCGCAAAAAATAGGTATGTGTTTCATGGAAAAGAGGTGCACAGTATGTTCCATGCTATGTCAGAATGCTCGCTATATAGGATTGTTTACAACAGATAACCAAAAGAAGCATAAAACTGTATCAGTCTTGCATGAAAAAAGTCAATGCTAATTACAAGTAAAATAGTATATACTTCTATTCAGATTATGCATGCAAAAGTCAGACTGGCTTCAAAATCCAGAAAAGCAGAAGTTGTTCACAGTAAAACCTCAAGTGTTTTAATACACTTAACGAGACTTTTAGCTATATTTATGTTACATCTGACCTTAAGGGTATTTTCTAGCAATGACATGCAGAAAAAAACCCACCAAAATATGAAATGCAAATATTCACGTAGAAGAGATACAGAGTTAACTTCTGATTTCTTGGTGTTTTAAGCAGATTATGGTTTTTATCAAGGCTGAGGATTTCTAGCAAAAAAAGCTACTTATCTGCTGTCAGCTTTCAACTATAATTTTCTATTGCTTTTTGCATTGTGTACCAAGCCTACCAGATATTCCACCACATGCTAACACTACGAATTGGTTTTTAATTCTTTCAAACCTGTTAAGATATGTATACTTTGGCAAAGGAAGAGAGAACACTGCTAGTAAAAGACTCAACAAATATGGAGAACATTTTTCATAAGTTCTGAAGAAAAGTTAATTAACAAAGCATATGGGAGTAAATAGGAAAGAAAAAAGATGCTGTGCTAGCATGACGACAGCGGACTGAATAAAGGCAATCATATGTGCATTCCAGAGGAGAAACAAAAGCAGTATCTTTTCACTCAGAAAGCAACTTTGAGTCTGATACAGTAACTCTGGCAATAATATCTTAGTGACTTATGATCAAATCCAAAACAGTGTTAGGCTTTTACATTGAAAAGTATGATCTAGAGAAACTTTCCTGAGCAGCTCCCTGTGGAGGGAAGCCCTCTGTCAGTTCCCCCGGCGCCTGCAGCTCAACTCGATACCCATTACCAGGGCTGCCTGGCCACAAAAGCTGGGTTCCTAGCATTCACCTAAATCTGGCTAGATCTAAACCAAAACCTCTAAATCAAACTCAGTCTAATCACTTGAAAAAACATCGTCAGTATTTGTGACGTTATTTCCGGCAATTGAAAGCTCACAGAAAAAAAAAATTCTTCTCGGCAAATTACAAAAGAGAGGGGAATATATGTCATTGCATAGCTAATACTAGTGAGCTGCTGCTAGAGGTTCAGCGTGCAAGAAGGGGTATGATGACCCAGCTGGTTAGAGCGTACTCACCAGAGCTGGGGCATCTGGCATCAACGGCCTTGCAATAAAGCGTGTTCAGCTCAGGTACAAGAGCGCTTGAGTCTGGTTCCTGCTGCCAAGGCTATGGGGATTTTGTTGATGTTGCTCTGTTTTTTGAATGTGGTGCTTTGGTTGTTGTTGTTGGTTGGGTTTTTGTTTTGATTTAGTTTTTTTTTTTTATTTTTTTTTTTATTTATTTTTTATTAATGCAATGTCTAATTCAGGAAAAAAGCAGGGAACTGGGAGGTGGGAGATCTGAGTATCCTTAGGCTGAATCAGAAACTAAACCCAGATTTTTTACTTTCTGGACAAAAGGTCTAAAACCCAAACTAGTATATAAGAAAGGTTTCTGCAAAGCTGCATTTTAAGTGAAGGAGACGACAATAGTAAGTATGGGTTTCTTTTTTTTTTTTTTTTTACAGTCCCTCAAATGCCTATCCTCAGGAGTGACTTGAACACTTAAACACAGCTTCTCACATGTGGCTAGGAGCCCAACTGCCTTTGATTAATTTCCACTAAGTCCTTAAGTACTTTTGAGGGCTAAAGACTGAGATCACAGGTCCTATTAAAAGTCAGTACAATGTAGCTTCCTAAATATGCATCAGTTCACTAGAAGGGATTGCTGTTCCCTGTCAGAGACACCCAAGCCTTCCACCGGCTCATGCCTTACAAGTGACAAGTGAATTTCAGCACAAAGATTCACCTGGAAACACAGACAGCATTTGCAGTATTATATTACAGCAATTACTGAAAAGACTTGGTGAGTCATATGGTACTCATTTATGGTGGTGTTACCTATGTGGATATGGAAAGGAGCTCATATAAATATTTAACATGTACCATTAACTAAACCTATAGAAACTCCATAAAGCGTATGTTTTACCTGATTCTATTATGAGAAATTAGAGTAGCTCCTAGCAACCGTAACTGAAATCAGGGCTTGTTTGTATGAAGCAATGTGCAAGCATATAATAAGAGATGGTCCTGACCTCAAAAGAAATGATAGAAGGCATTAGGTATCAGCATTCTTGCTATGTATTCTAATGTCTTACACAAACTTCTCAAGGACCTCTTCGAAATTTCAAGAAAGACAGAAGAAAGTATTTTAGAATTTTTAAAACTATTCTATCCTATGCCAAACCTTAGCTGGGGCATAATTACAGTAAGTTCTACTCCATGATATTTATGAGTTAAGTGCAAAGTTTAATGTTAATATTCTCTGGCACATTCACGCAAGGTAAAAATGTGTTCATTTGCAGCTGTGTCTATGAAATATGTAAGTTAGATCTCCTTTGGGAGCCTGAAATTGTCTTTGAGACAGTGCGCTGAAAAAGTGTTTGGGGTACAGGGGTTAACAACCCATTGGATGTAATCTGTAGAATATTTGTGCAAATATTTGCAGGCAGTAGTTTAGTGTTCCAGATCTTCAGGAACTATTTGGGAACTTCAAATTTACTTCCTGAAAACATTACTGCAGGAGAAACATCTAATGTTGAAGCACAAAACCCAGGTCAGGTTAATTTTTAAATTCAAAGGCACATAGAATATTTTGCAGTTTCAGATCCAGTATCACAAAGTCCCCCAAAACTCTGATATAGGTAAGATTTCTCTTGGTGTGGTTTGGAAGGGAAATGAAAATTCCTGCGCTTTTTTTTTTTTTTTTCCTTCTTACCACCTAAATTCAACTATACATGTTAGACGTAAATAAACATTTGTTACTGCAGGAACAAAGGTGAGACAGAGAATACACGAACGTTCAGATTACATATTGAGGGAGCATGAGGGAAGAAAGCTTTGAAAAACTAGGGCAGATACTCACTTTGGGAACTGCTGCGAGTATTGCTGGGTCAATGTCTCAACAAGAGGCAGAGGTCTAGTTGCAAAGTCTGTAGAAAGGCCAGAGCAGAAACCATTCCTGTCCAGAGCAATTGCTGCAGGGAGGGAGGTATCAATCGCATCGTGCGGCTGGAGTGCTCCGGCCACCTCCTGTGCCCCTGGGTACAGAACCATGCTCGGGCAGCAACCCCGCGCAGCCCCGCGGGAGTGAGAAAGGACTTTTTGTTAGGCCAGCGAGGCACTCCACTTCTTGTCCAGCCCGCACCGGGAGACTGCAAGAGGCAGAGTCACAGCTACTGGTAAACTGGGAACAACAGAAGTGGATGTATGTGCAGCTCGCATCCCTGCCAGGTTTTGCTGAGCTGTGGGATGGGAAACACTGTGCTGGACAGCTAGCCGTCAAAGAAGTTTATGGCCTGTGTATGTAAAGAGCAAGGGTAAGGCACAGCAAGGGTTGCAGCAAAATTACAAATGCAAAACCCTCACTAGCATTTCTCTGCACCCTTCTGCAGTGTCTGTGCAGCAGTTCTTTTTGCCCAGCTCCAGTGTTAAAATACCATGTAGTGCAGCATCAGGGAGGGGGCAGGAAACCTGCAAGCCACATAATTGGGAAGAATCTGGTCACCCTGGGTCTCTATGTTTCTCCCATCATCTTGGCATCTCTTGAATCTTGGAGGCTTGTAGGAAGGCCTGGGTTTAAAGAGGCATACGGGTGCCCCTGGGTCTCCTTGATTCTGAACTGCAGCTTTCGCAGCAGAACGGAGCTCAGAGGAGAATTTATCCAGCTGAAGGGGATTTTTCGGTTTAGGCTGAGCACCGGTTAACTGCCCCCTAATTTGAAGTTCTAAACGAACTAGTTTGTGTGTGTCTGCACTTTGCTATTGTAACCACCTGCGAGGGTAATTTGGGAAGATAACAGTGTATCACAATTGTATAATTCTGTCTCATTTTCACTCAATTTAGGTAAATGCTGATCTAATTCTTCTGAATATCCCAAGTATTTAAAAATGCTGAGTGGCATATAAAAATAGTTTTTTAAGGCCCAATTACAGATAAGACTTTCACCTCATTTAAAGATAAAAATTTAAATGTGGTTAATCTTAAATTAAATTTTTGCTGAGTATGGTGGGCTTGCTGGATAGGAATCTAAATGACTTGACTGAGGAGCCAGGTGATTAATTCCTTCAGGTGCCGCAGCACAACTTACGCTGGGAGCGGTGCTGCTCTCCTTCCGTGGAAGGTGGGAGGCAAGGTCAGCACCTCCGGTACCAATGCGGCATCGCTTGAAGACGAGCAGCAGAAACACAGCCTGGGAGGGCTCTGGGTAGGAATGCCAGGGAGCATCAAATGCAGACAGAACACCTCGATCTTGTCACATTGAAGAGCAGTAATGCAAGCCACTTCCCAGAGTAATAACATGGTAACCAACTTGGCAGGACAAATAAAGAGTAAAACAGAACTGGGGGCAAGGAATTCACAGGAAATTGTAGTCCAGCAGGTTTGTAAGGAATTATTTTTGTCTGAGGTACCCCGAAGGACAGGAGATCTCATGTGGAACTTCTGGACCCAGAAGTCTATAGTGGGGTGGCTACTGATTGTATTGGGCTCTGTCTGAGAACCTAGGCATAGTATTTGCTCAAAACAAACAAAAAGCTGCTTAGAACCTTATACACCTTCACCGCAACTGTTAAAGGACCTAAAATAATAATAAGAGAAGAATAAACAAGAAAATAGTTCCAAAATTTCCAAGTCACTCCCTCTAAAGTATCACATCTTTTGTCTTGAAAAATCAGCTTTTTCTACAATTCTAAAATGCTGACTAGCGAGAAGAAATTAAACACAGAAATATAAATGGGAAGTCAATCGGTGCTAGATTATAAATCATGACAGAATTTGTAAGCAACAATGACAGCTCCACCAGGGCTGTGGAGTTAAATCTTTATTTAAGATTCTAAGTTGAGGCAGCAAAAAAAAATGCGTGACAAAGTCCAATCAAACAATATTGCTAAAGAATATTTATTATAAAACCAAAATGTCAGGGTAAGTGGTTCAACTTCACAGAGACCCTTTTTTTTATTTATTAGTTTTTTCCTTCCGTAAGATTAATATGTTGCTAGCACTTATTAATTTTCCAGACCCAGGTGGATTACTGGTATGCTTTGTTAAGCCTTATTTATATTGTATTTTCTCATAAAGCTTAAGTAAAACTGAGCAATGAAGACCATAGACAAATCTGTAAATTGTTGTCCACTGCTGATGTTCTTGGAACTATGACCTTAATAGTGGCCAGCTACAACAATTATAATTGCTATTTTTATTAGCTCTGCTATTCTCGTTTTGCACCTACGGCACTGCCAGGCCTTCCATGTCGTCAGGAAATTGAGGAAGCAATGCACATTGGAGTCAATTAGAGCTTTTTGGCACATGTTTCTACAATGGATGTACTTCTTAAGCTGGGATATGGGTTATTTTTCAGGCAAAGAAATACTGAAAAGGAAAAAAAAAATTAACCTCTGTAGAACAGGCAGGAATATTCAGTGAGAAGAGTGAGAATAAGTGAAAAGGCCACTGAGGAGTGAAGTGGGATTAAAAAAAAAAAAAAGACATTGGAGGTCACAGTAAAAGAAAAAGGCTGAAAACAATTGCAATGCGTTAGCAGAGGGAGTTTGTTAGCATCAACGCCCAGTCCCTCAGGAGCTCAGTAACTGTGAACTTACAGGACACCTCAATGAATTTATTCCGTCAGCTGTGTGCTGTGTCATCTTGGTGGTTTGTTTTCCATGAGTGCCAAGACGAACGTTGTGAATAACAATGGCAGTTTAAAAGCCCATCTGGTCAAAAGATAAAAAAGATGTGCTATGTTGAGTGTTAGTGTATACTAATCTGTTCAGAGAAGTTATGTATTGTTACTGCTCTGTGCTTACGTACTCATTCCTTATTACGATTATGGCCAAGCTTTTTCTAGAAAATACAACTTTCTGCCACACTTACACTTCAACTTTAGTCAGAACTGAGTAGCAGGTATCCCAGAACAGACACAACTCTGCTGATAACTTCCCTCCACTGTAACCACCTGTAAATCAGTGCATAAATTTGATTCTCATTTATGGACACCTCCGTTTCCATAATGACATTTAATAAAGGTCTGACAAATGACTTTTGGACACTCAAGCAGGCTATATCAGCTGGGTTTTCCTTATAAGCACTAATGTTGACCTCTTTGAAGAATAACAATGTATTTTTGAGGTAGAACTGTCATAAACGTTTGAGAAGGACTGTGCTCACAATTGCCAAGGAAATTATATCTTTCTGTGTCCATGATTTCTAATTTTACTATAAAATTTCATATTTGTTAGAGGTTTATTTGAATTGGAACTTGCTAAAATTCTTCATAATCCTTTTTTGTTAATATTATTTAATGCCATTTCTGTTTAGTAATCATTCAGTAAAAATTTGCTTCCAGATTTCAATTGTAATGAAGGCGGATATATTTTAGGATAAATGTTCATGTTTTTCTTTCCATGTATTTAATTTTCATGATAATAGCCTCATCCCAGTATATTTTAGTAAAGAACTATGTGAGTAGTCTAACTTCAGCTTCTATTGTGTTTTTCCCACAATAGAAAATTAGTTTTGAATCTAAATAAAACATTGTTGACAACATTAAGGTAACACCAGTTGACAAACCTGTCATCATTATTTCTGTTGATGAATCTGAGGTTTGCAAATCCTGTTAAAATCACACCAATTTAAACAAGCTACGGCTGAAGCCTAAAGCTTGCAAAACAACTATGTGCCATAATTTAATGTAGGGTTTGCTGTTAATAGTCATGGAATGTGTGATATGCAATGACCCGTTAATTGCCACTGGTTCTTTTTTCCTTGAACACTGTAGTCAACACTTTTTTTCCAGAAAATTGGTGCTTTTTTCCTGGATTTTGATATAATATATAATGACAATTTCATAGCACATTTTGAAGCTGCTATTAATTTTTTAGGTCACTGACACAGGGTTCCGTATTTTCAAATACTTGATAATGCTGTCAGTAATGTGAATATTGTGATATTTGTGTATTTTAGTATGGTGTTGCTTTAACATATAGGAGGAAGATATTTTTTCCTCCCTCTGTGACTCATCTTTAAAAAGAACGACCTCTGTCTGTTTTTGAATGTCACTGCTGTTTCTTGTTTTCAGCAAGGCATCCTGAAGAGTTAAAACTCTATCAGATTCTTTACAAACACCAAATTTGTATATCATACAATTCCCTTAAGAATAGATCTAACAAAACCAAAATTGATGCTGAGCCCACCACCAACCATCTTCCTTTTCACGAAAATGAGATCTGAGATTCTGCTATATTTTTTTGAAAAAGTGAAAACATAGAACTTGCCAGCCCTATAGTGCGCTATGAAGACAACAACCAGGCATTTATCAAGGTGTATCTTCTCATGGCTGAGAACAGACTCAAATATTTACAAATGCATTAAGCAGAATGTTTCTTTCCAAATAACTTTCAATCCACGGGTTATGTGAAAACTCTTCACTACCATAATTAGTGTCAATATTTCATATTCTCAGTCCGTCCTGAAGCTTATTCTTGAAGCTTGGTGGAGTGTCTTCAATGAGGATGGCCTTGAAATCCTTTTGTGACAGAGTGTCAGTGACACACAGGTCAGTCTGACTATGTGAATTCTGGAATTATAAAGTGACTCCTAGGTTGTCAGCAGTGTGATCGCCATAGGAGGACAGGTGTGCATTCAGATTATCTTTACCTGGAGAAGAGGAACAGAGCAGATAATATCTCAAAACATCGTTTGGCTTTCTTTTTGTGATTCTAAGAGGCTGTCTGTGCAAACAGTGTACCTAAATACACATTCACACAAATATCACTGATTTTTTTTTTCCTACAAACATTCTCGGGGAAGAAACGAAAATAAACAGAGAGAAAGTGTTAAATATTTTTTCAGCCTTAGAAAATGTGAATAATATTTTGTGCATATTTCAGATTCCTTCATATTGCAGTCAAACATATTCACTTTTTAAAAATAGGAGATATTATTTTAGCTCTGTTTCTTTACTTCTGAAATTTGCTTTTTGGAGACTTTGACACTCTCTCTGCTTGCCATCTTCTGAGCTGTGACTAACTGTTTTATGGCATTTTCTGTTGGCAAATGCAGTATTATAGAGATTCTCTTTAGACTTATCCAAAACAGCTTTTCAGAACATCAAGGACTGAAAGCATGTGTTATACAACACTTAATTTGAACATTATTAAACACTAGTTTTAACTAAAATTTACTGACAGGAGTGTGTTTGTGTTGGTGTACTGCTTTGAAGAGCACAATAAATGTTTTTGAAAAATATGTCACAAACAACAGGATAACATGTTCATTACCTGCAAATCCAAAAAGATGTGTTTTAATGAAAGCATGTGCCTTGTTTCTTTCACCTACTAAAATGTCATGTTTGAGTGTGCAATAAATATGCCGTTAGAAAAGTCATATTATTGTGAAGAAATAGAAGAATCATGGTTGAGATTCTGGGCTACTTTATGCCAGCAAGAAATCATCCCCTGACTTTGACGGAATGGGTCATATGGTTGATGGAGCGGTTTGATAATTTATCATATGTGCTTATTTCAGGTGTTTATTTATATGAAATAAGTCCTAAGAAGAATTTAAATGTTGTTTTTTGTTTTTTTTTTTCAGAAAAGAGCCGTAGTCTAAGGTAGCTTCACAGCCACCATCACTTGAATAGAAACATCAATGATTGCTGTCATAGGTATTACATGAATTAACCTATTGCAAATCTGGAAAGATCCTGTGGGCATTTCGAAGAAAAAGGAAGGACTACATTGTTTCCCTGACAGTAATCGAATGCTGAGAATTTTAATTCAATTTATATACAAGATAATGCTTTAAAATATGAGATTGAACTGTTCCATATTTTTCAGAGAAAAAATGCCTTCAAATAAGGTGAAACTGAATGACATATTCCAAGTACTTCATCTCAAGGACTTGAGATAGGAGCAGAAAATAACAGGCACTGTATTGTACATAAGGACAGCAAATAAGATGGCATTTAAAAAAAGAGTGTATCAGAACAGTATACAGTTATATATAGTGACCACGATATCATATTGTTCTAATTTTTATAGCATCTTCTAATTTGCCCATCTAATTTGCAGGCTTATTTTAATGGACTTTTATTTCAAGTGCTGTGAACATCAGAACCAAGTATTTGTTATTATCTAGATACTTTTAATCATAGAATTTAATTTACTGCTGATAGTAAGAATTTCTGAAAATATTATCATAGTTGTGCTGGAATGAAGAGAGAGATTCATATTCCTCTCACTGATTCTTTTTTTCACAGATTGTCTTATAATGATAAGATTCAAGATATTATTCTTGTACTTGAATGCTTATTACACCGAATTTCTAGGTCTAGCTGAAATTTCTGGGGTTGATTATCAGAAACAGAGCTGTCTGATCTCACTAGTCACTTCTGGGAGGGAAAGAAACGTGGCTAAGGTGCAGAATTTACTGTCTCTGAGAGAGTAATTTGAAAGACCACTTGAGACCTTTGCTGCGGTCTGAAGACAGTCTTCCATGTTTATCACCAGTTACAAGGACTGGAGAGAAGATTAGCATAGATTCTCCCATCTGCTTTTTCCTCTTTGAACTGCAAAAGCGAGTCATGGCCGTGCTGTCCCGGAGCTTTATAGCTCCTTGCTTAAGCCTAAACTTCTTGATTTCGCACATTTCCCACTGGATCATTAATTTTCCAGGCAAGGAAACTCTCTAAAAAGATGGTACTGGCTCACGCTCAAGGTCAGGTAGCGTGAACTTCGCAGGGTAAATGTAGGTGATGCTGAGGGCTGAAGCTCACCCTGATAAAGACAGCCAAGAGAGACAAAGCTGTCCATATACCCCCTAATATTTCCATGTTCAGTCGTTACGTTAGGGGGCAAAAAATGGTGCTTTAGCTCCCTTCCAACATGTGTCTGCTAACTGGTCTGGGAGGAGGAACAAAGCCACACAGCAGGGAACACCCTGGCCTGCGGAGTTCAATGCAACATTGCGGTGAAGAGCTGCAGGTCCATCGCGGAAGAGAAGAGGCTCCTGCTCTTGGCACAGCACCAAATCCTGTGACCTTCATTCTTGTAAACATTCCCATTAACACCAGCGCTCTCTGACCCCTGGTAATAAATCAGTGTTAGTCTTTGCCCTGCAAAATCATTATTGCTTGCATATGTATGCCCCTGAAAAAAGATTCACCCTAGGTGAATCAATATATACCCAACCATAGGAATTCTCTTGAATTTTGACAGCAAACAAGACATTTTTGCTATTCTTTCCTGTTAGCACTAACGATTGAAAAATTACTTTCAATGACAAGAAGGGACTTCCCTGTACTAATGATAGTAACCATTCACTTATTTAACTATTTTTATTGTTACATGAGTTTTCCATTTTTCTCAGCTGAGATTCCTATTCTGGGTCCTTAAATATATGTCACAGTTATGTGCTACCATATAGCTCCCCAGGGACTGAATTCACATACACAAGTGGCACTGATTGCACCGTCCAGGGTCTTTCTCATTTTGACCCTATCCCACAAGCGCTGATGTTTTGTCAGCATTTTCACAGTTAGCTCAGTTACCAGCTATTTATAACTGAGTGGCAAAAATTCTCTGAAGATTCAGAACTGAAGGGAAGAGCTTCAGGGTAGAGTTAACTGTGAGAAGTGCCAATGAAATAACATAGCAGCTTAAACTGTTTTGAGGGCATGCACAGTGTACGTATATGTGTGTAATTTGCAGTTGCAGACATTTTCTTACATAGTTTTGTACTTGGAATGGGATGTATGTAGTTTTGAAGTTTATGATTGTTTTTAAGGCAAAACTATAGTTTAAAGATTTTATATATTTTAGTTCTATGTACATCTACAGTCCCTTGACTTTGAGTGACCTAAGTGAATGAAGCTGGACTCACAGAAATTTAGACAACTTCTGAAAGGATTTTTCTAAATATCTGTTGATAGGGAAAGGAAAGATTTAGCTTCCTCAAGAGGACATTTTTTGATCAACAGAAATTGTGGCCCAGAGGAAGGCCCCCAAGACGGCAGGGCTGGAGCACTTCCCCTGAGAGGAAAGGCTGGGAGAGCTGGGCTGGGTCCTCCTCGGGAAGGGACAGCTTCGGGGGCACCTAACAGCCCCCCGTCACCTACGAGGGGTCATCGAGGAGATGGTGCTGGGCTCCTCGCAGCGGTGCAGGGCGGGAGGGTGAGAGACAAGAGGTGCAAATTGCAGCAGGATCAGGCTGGGTATAAGGAGAAACCGTTTCCCCATGCGGCCAGTGAGGCAGGGGAGCAGGTCGCCTTGAGAGTCCGCTCTACCTCTGTCCTTACTGGGTTTCAAGCTCTGGCTGGTCCAAGCCTGGTCTGACCCCCGAGCTGCCCGCCTTTGGGCAGGGGGTTGGACTAGAGACCTCCTGAGGGCCCTTCACAGCCTGAATGGTTCTGTGATCCTTTGTGATCAATGAGTTTGTCTGAGAAGAGTTGTTTGGTAACTGCTGAAAACCAAAGCTTCTTGGTTTTGTCAGACTTTTTTTTTAGAGAGCGGATGTCATCAAGAGAAAATGTAATGCCTTCTCTGTGAATGTTTCCCCAAACCATATTGGAAAGCCGGAAGTGAAGTAAAGAACATGAAGTGAAAACCTAAAAAGACAATTGAGGTGACAGAAATAAACATTTTTATTGTCGTACGTAACACGTCCTCTTCAGGATAATAACCTAATATTTTATCTTCCAGTAATAATAGATGAGACTTTTAAATGAAGTAAATAGTTGTGGCGCTATTCAAATTTGTAGGACAGTGCCAATTTATGCAGGCAGAAGATTAGCTGAGGTTTATCTGGGGCTCTTAGTTGTGAGTAGTTCAGCACCAATTGTAAAGTAGCATGTAAAAAGGCACAAAAATTTCCGTCATGTGATTTTTTGATGACTCAAATATATCCAGACATCTTCTGATAACTTTTAGTAGTTTTTTCCCCAATCTTTTTTTCTTAACTCACATTTCTAATAGCATATCTATGCATTTGTTCAGAGAGCGCAACATTTTTTAACTATTTGTCACGTCTATGAAGTTTGGTTTAGGACCAGAACTGTTTTGACTGAAGGGTGCTATACAGCAACAGAGGTTTGCTGAAGTAAATGTGAGTATGCTTGAACACTCAATGCCTCTCAAATTAAATCTTGACCCTGTTGAAGTGAATGGCCAAACAGAAGGTGAACCAAGTCAGGCCAGCAAGGGCCCAACATACTCTGTGAGTATGCATCACGTGGTCTGAGAAATGAAATGCAGCGATTGTTTGTGGCAGCCCTGTGATATATTTATTTCTTTTCTTGGTCCCTTATCATGAAATTCATGTTTCTGTCCTGAGGAACAGACCAAATTCTCAAAAACTTGGGAGTTCCTAGCATACCCTTGACTAATTTGATTACTAGTATTTCACCTAGAGCTGATGAGGGCGGAGGCAGCAGCCACACAGCGTTCTGTTGTAATGGAAGGGTAGGTAACAGATGAAATAACTTTATTTGTAGATTTAATAAGGAGCAATTTCAAAAGGTCCAGAGGTTTTTCAGTATAATACTAGTTCATAAGGATGCGAATATTTAGGTGGGGGGTCTGTGTGTGTATATAGATGAATTTACGTAATCTTTTAGGTGTTTCGAGTTTTGTGTGAATTACCTAGCCATAGTGAAATACCTAACATTTGTTTTTTATTTACTTCTTAGATACAATTTTAAACATTTTAGTAGCTTTTGAATTGCATGATACAAGTCTCTGTGCCCCAGCTGTAGGCCACTGAAGTAAGAATCAGAACATCATGGGGATATTTTTTTTCTCTCAATTTCCATTACTTTCCCCTTGTTATCTATTTAATATTAATAACACCTTATAAGTTTTGCAGTCAGGGAAAAATACCCAATAAAAATACTGTAAGTGATGTAATGGACACAGGGTCCCAGTTACTGCTAGCTGGCTTGGCGTCATAGCCCAAGCAGAACTCGTCATTACTTGACTGGTCCATCTAGTCACTGCTAAAGTGTTTATCAGGAAAAGCAAAGAAAGAGCAGAGTAGTTTAATTCTTCCAAGATTCGAGATATGCTAGCTGCCACTACAAAAACCACCAAATCACTGTCAATCCTTGTGGTATGCCATGACAGCCAGCTCTTAACATTTTTCTGTTCCCTTTATTCTTCAAGGGCTGGTGCATAGATACTGAGGAGGGGGAACTTTTCCCAAACACAAGCAAAGGTCCACAGGTCCTGATCATTAATCCTCAGGGACACACCCATGAAATTAACACCAACATTACCTCTGGTTTCAATGGATGTTGGATCAAGTTTAAGATAAATTCAGGAGTTATTCCTCATCCCATTTTGTGCTAAAAGCAATGGGGAAAATAACATGCTCATATAGGACAGCAGTCTTGCTAACTTTTTTCTTTCCCTTTTGTTCTAACATGATGTTTGAATCACCCTTAGACAAAGCAATTCGTGACATCTCACAATGACGTTGTTGGTTAAAATTACATTTTCCAAATATTTTGGATGTGACACTGCTATCAAGTTATTACGGTAAACCACTTCCCTTAAGAAATCTGTCCTGACTGGCCTGTGACTTATATCCTTCTTCAGGGAGAACGTTTTAAGTGAACTTGGGCTCTGACCAAGGCTGTGGTCTTCAGACTCTTCTGTAGAACTAGGCCTGTTGCTACCTAGGCATTTTAATATGCCCCTGCCTGTGAAATCTAATGAGGTAGTCATAACCACTCATGCCAGCGTCTTTCCAACCTCCCAAGAAGGAAGAAAGCTCCCTTAAGGTTTTGGATAGCCAACGTTACAAAGCAAGCATTGCTTAATTTATCTTTTTAGGAAGAGGGGTGAAACTCTCATGGGCAATATAAATAACTAAACTGCTTACTTTAGGAGAGATCACCAAGAAACATTTCTGCCACAGCTGTTTGTCATTCTGCTAACCTGACCAGCAGGAAGACATAATTAGTGAATCATCAAAGTGAAATACAAATGCCTCTGTATGTGCTTTTCTTACTTGCAACTGATACAACAAATAAAAATTAATTCTCTCCTGTAAGACCTTCAGGCTCTCGGTTCACAGCACTGCTTCTAACACTGCTAGTGAGAGATTTGGATGAGTGGGGAAGTTTAAAACTATCAAAAAATGTCCCACACTGAGAACAACTGGAATAAAGATTGGCCTCAAATAAAAAGTTGTTTTGTACTATGTAGTATACTTTATACTGTAAAGGCCAGTTTTTCGTAGTGAGTAAGGACCTAGGTGATTTACATCTTTGTGATCAGTTCTGATTTTGTGAAAGTTTATTTGATCCTTCTCAGAAAACTTCTGCAGAAGAATAGACATATTTGGCAACCATAATTCTTGATCAGTGAGCTTAAACCTGATGTTTTTGGCCACGTAATGAGGCATTTATCTCACCTAAATCTGGTTATAAATTTGAATCAGTCATCAAAGAAACCTTCAACAGAGGGAAGCTCTCAGGCGACAATTTGTCTGACCTCAGTGTTTTCTTGAAGGTTGGGGGGTTTTATGTATTTTAGAGGGGCATGGTTTAGATGAATCGAGACCTGAAACTTTTTTTCCTCTCCATCGGTTGTGAAGAAGTCCTGAAGGGACTAGCTCATTCTCAGATGATTAGATGAGTATCACCAGCGCTGTCCTTTCAGGGGAAAACAACACATTCACAGAAGGTGTTTATCAGATACCATTTATTGTAGCGTGAGACTCTGAAGTGTTGAATTCTGCCTTTTTGTGGTGGGCTTCTTAATGTCTCAAAACACTGTAGTATGTCCCAGAGTACTGCAGAATGATGCAGTACGTGTCATTCCCAGTGTATGTACAAACCAAATCTTGTTGTCTTCTTTTTGGTGGCTGCCAGCTACATTTAAATAGCTTGAAAACTGCTTACCTATTTTGATATTAAAACTTTCAAATATCTGTTCCAAGTGTGTGGAAATGTGCAGAGCATTTCCAGCAATGTGCTGAGAATCACCTGCTGTAAATAAGAATTTGCATTTTTCCATGTGAATTGAACTATGAACGTATTCCATTTCACTTTTTTTAAAGATTAAAAAGACCAAAAAAATTCTTTTACTAAGAAGTGAAATTTGCATGCTACTTCCAATGAAAATATGGTTTGTTTGTCCTTTTAAGAAACCGCTGAATAAACACATTTTGTCTTTTGCTCTACTGATTGAATTATTTTTTTCATGGTCTTTTTAGCTCATGCCCAGATTGCATCAGCTTCGGAACATAGCTCTAATGAAATACAGTATTGTGAAAGTGTTCTCTATAGCTGTCTGTAATACATTTCCTAAATAAATACAAATTAAAATCATAAGAGTAGACTGTGCATCAAAAGCCTTCTTTCTCAGTTCTTGGCATCTGCGGGACTTGGCCGGTATTCTGTTTTGCCAGTTGAACCAAGTAAGAGTTGGTATAATGATCCTACTCAGTCTGACCAACATCTTTTGTGTATCCGTGGAGGTTTTTCTCATTGCTTATGACTTACAGTTGAACAGGGAAGAATTTTACTCTTTGCAGCCCTCAGACGCTGTACAACGCAGTGCTTGGATGAATAGTTCCCTTCAGTAAAAAAGATCAGTGCAATTTTATCTTCGTATTCATATCTCCCACATGAAAGCAAGAGCTCACACTGTAACTTAATGCTGTTTCCGAGCATAAGAACTCCTCTCATTGATCAAAGGATTTATCCTGTTTACTCTTCCCTACAAACACAACTTGTTGATGGGAAAGTTAAAGCTATATTTTGTCCTGTCATCATGTAAGAACTTAATTTACATTGCAGGAATTAAACAAGTAGCTCGATAGCAGAATGTAGCTCGATAACAGAATGTAGCCC
>JAVKLA010000057.1:15345103-15355423 GCA_034782735.1 Sagittarius serpentarius | reverse complement strand
GTGGGAGGGGAGACAGCCGGGACAGCTGACCCAAACTGGCCAGAGGGGTATTCCATACCATGGGACGTCATGCCCAGCTGGGGGTGTGGGGAAGTGAGCGAGTGGCTGCGCGGTGCTTAGGTGCTGCCTGGGGTTAAACCATGACACGCTCGAACTACTCTGTCTGAGCAGCATAAGCTGTTTACTTGTTCAGTGCTGATACACTTAAAGGCTTTAGTAATTACTTGTCAATTCTTCTACTATCTTGAAAATTGCAATGATATATATTTTTTTTTAATTTTTTTTTTTATCTGCCTCTCATCTCAAAAACTTTTCATTGCTTCCCAGCCAAGGGTCTTTCCAGGCTAGCTGAATCTCATAACTTCCCTTCATCACCTAGTTTATGGCTCCACAGGGAGCACTTCTTGGCCGCCACATTTTGAATAGTTTCATGTGCAAAAGCACATTCATGTGTAATATTGCTCAAAATCTCAACAATGTTTAATGAACGCTGTTAAATGAACTGGCCTATGTACACCCTGCTAGGCTTTTGCAGATAAGGAAAGCAAATAAGTAAAATAACACGGAAAAGAAAATCTCCCAAGCACAGATAATGGAAGCCAGCTCCAATATATTCAATAGCAAAATACTTGATTTCACACTATATCTGCTCAGCCAAAAACTTTGTTTATGAGCATGCCTGTAGCACTTCAGGGGTTGTGATTTGGAGCTAGGTCTGAACTGTGTGGTGTGAAAAAAACAACATAAAAATCCTCAAGAAAAACAATATTTGTTTCCTTTTAACTATTTTCACATTTTAAAGCTGTCAGGTAATAGAAAAATGCATCTTCCTGTTTTAGCATAAAAAAGCAAGAAAATACACACCCCAAACAAAGTGGAAGTTTCTGTACTGTGAAGTATGTATGTATCACACAACATCTTTGATCAATGTAATTCCTGGAATATTTTTAAAAGCTATTCTTAATATAATATATTAAATAACAGAACACATTTTATCATTTAGTACTGGTTTTATTTTCTGTTTCTAAACAGATAGTTGAATAAACTTGAAAGGAAAACCCATATCATTCCTTGGTCCTGCTTGTTCTGACTTAGGGTAAAATGCAATAAACAAGTATGTTTTAAAAACTTATCCCAATTTCCCTTTCTTTTCTAAAAAAAACGCTCCTGTAGTTTAATGAGAATAAAATTAGATCCATTCTGCAAAAATCATATACACATGCTTAATGTTCTGCACATGACTATTTTCTGTGAAGTTAATGGATTTTAGTTGTTATCGGAGGTAAGTGAGAATTCATTATATGAGAAGGCTTCCTCTATTTAGAGGAAATAAAATTTAAACTACACAGTCTAGAAGTAATGAGCTTACTATAAATCAGCTGTTTTATTGTAATGCTACGGTCGAACAATTAAATTAAAACTAAGACCCAGAATCCACAGGAAATCAAATTTGATGAACCAGATCTTCAGCTGTTGCAAAGTCATACAGATTAAAGGAAGTCAAAGATGCAGTGTTTGAAATATATGACTCTTTAGTGACATGTTTTTATAGCAAAATAAACTAACCTTTCCAGTTTCTTGAATATCTTACAATTAGTACATAGTTGCATGACTGTGATATCCTATTATTTATGGCTAGTTTTTATATCCAGGTGATAATCAGTAGAACTACTTGATCTGGAGCCCATGCATGCCTTAACTATTTCTCTTGCATGGCATTTACTAATCTTTCCCCAAAGAGTTTATTCTAATATGCAAAATTCTAAGTGACTCCAAATAGCTACAGTCATTTTGAAAAGACTATGGAATATATTATCTTTCTTCATGTTAGAAGTCTATGAAATTCTCAACAGAATAAATCTGATCTTAAATCTCCAGAGATTTTAAATTCATGGACAGTGACAAATATGGCCTTGAAAGCTCCTGAATTACCTAGAAAGCTATACTTTAATGAACAATTTTCCTTCAGGCCTGCCAATGATCTCTGCCTATGTCCCACCAAATCCACATGCTTGAGGGTTGCCTATTATGAGATGCTTAGTGGATCCATGTCCCCATCCAATTTCTATGAAAAATCCTTCTTTTTTTTTCCCTTCAAAAATATGAAACAGCATGTCAGTAAGTTTGATCATGTGCAAATCATTCTTGGTTACAATACAGATTAATAACAATTCTGCATTTCTGAAAACAAAACCTTTAAGCATTTTACTAAAAAAGAGGTACTTGTCTCATTCCATTCATCTGTACTGATTTTAGGATTATTTTTAAAATGTTATTTTTAAAATACTGATGTCTTCTAACATCATAAACTCAGATGAAGGCTCATAGCATGGAGTTATACTATAGGTAGAAGGCTATCAGAAATATTTGGCTTTGAAGTATATCATGGTGCTATCACCTTTGGAAGTGAGGTGTGGTGTATACGGTATGGTTATATATGTGTGTGAGCACACACAGCTATGTGCAGACTGCAGACTCTAGCCAGATATTGTTATTTTTGGTTACGGAGAATGTTTGTGAATCAAACACTGAGAAGAACCACTCTGTCTGAGGTTGACCGCAGCATAAAATGGGAAGATTGATTTTCAGAGTGTTAACGCTTCTTTAGAGAAAAGCTGCAGCATATGGGAGAAGTAAAATGGTTTATAAAAAAACGTGTGTATTTAGTCAGCCTGGACATTGCCAAAGATTAGGGAACTTTGATGGCTGTTGTTTGCTCAGTTATTGATGAGAAATCGAAGTAAGCTCTGCCAGAGGAATGACAGCCAACATGCAATTCCAGCATGGTGCTAAGAATACTCCATTGTTGTGGCTCCATGAGGACAGAGGAAAGGGAAAGCAATGTGCCTCACCCGAATGACATAAGGTTAAATTTTCTGCATCCCTTGCATGAGCATTTATAGAAAAAAGGGACATCTCCCTCTGTCTTTCTGCCCCAAACGGCAATCATATCCAAGGAAGTATAGGGTGACCAGCGGCACTTACTGCTCCTAAAAGTAGCAATGGTTGTCCGTAAGAGCAGATCCCCAAAACCTCACCTAATGTCTTCACTGGTGTGGTGACGAGTAGACAGAATATGTCACAGAAAGCTACATCAAGGGTGATAAAGTTGGAAGCTTCATGTTCAAACAGATATGTATCAAAAGAGAGTGTTTCCATAGGCATATAATTTCTTTGGTGGTCATTTGAAGGCTTTTAGTACTCTCAAAAAATACAAATGACATCATAGCCGGTCTGGTAATACAGAATGGTGTGGCATAGCTAGAGAGGTTCTATACTTTAAACACTGGAGCAAGCCCCATGAAGGCATGAGCTGAAGACTTCCAAGAGATGAATAATTTTCCCATGCCTCATCTAGACATTAATAAAAAAATTGACACCATTATTAATAATAGCCACAACATTATCCTGTATTTTATTTTATTTATTGGTTATACAAGCTAAGTTAATTTTGGGTATGACTTGTTTCTTATTGATGTTTCTATAAATGAAATCAAGTGAACAGAGCACATAATAGTCACTTATATGTACAGCTAAGCTTCCTCTCATAGTCGTACTTATACCTTTGATAAGTGGAGAAGTCTTTCTTTACTTTCTTTACTGAACACCACTTTTCATTAATTCTTTCTCCAGCATTCTTTGTTTCACTTCCAAACCTAAAGACTTTTTTTTTTTTTTTGGACTGTGTGGAAAAGAAGTCCACACAAACATTCTGCTTGATTTGTTTCAGAGAAATCACAAGGTGCAGGCCACGCAGGATTTTGTAACAGAGACATCGTAGTGTTGAAACTGTCCATATGCTCTACGGCTTGTCTTTTTTTCCTGCTATTTCACGAGTGCTTCATCTACGCTACAACAGATAAAGTGAGGAGAGAAATGCATACCGAGCAGCAACACCAAATGAATCACAGCGCTGAATGTAAGTTTTAAATGAATCCCCACAGAAATTAAATTTAAAGGACATGAACTCCACAGATTTTCAATAACAATTCTGTGATATCCAAGTAAATGTTGGGTGCACTGGCACACAGGTCAGGAAGGGTCTTCAAGGGCAGCTATCAAGCGTAAACACTACATGCCTCCTAACTAGCACGCAGAGGACCTAGCGAAAGGCTAGCGAGGATGGGCCTCTCACCTTTCCGGGAGAAAATTCCCGGTCTCGATTTCGAGGTGGGGGAAGTGGCATCAGCCAAGGTGAAAAAGACATTTGGCTTATGTGGCAGACTTCACGTCCTGTATCTATGCTACCTGTGATCTGGGTGCGAAGGAGGTTTGAGGATTTTCCGGAGCAGCGGATTAAGCCTGCCCCGCCAGTGAGGTCTGCCCAGCCCCCGGGCAGGCAGGCAGGCAGGCAGCTGGTGCTGGAGCCATCTCAGCTGGTTTCAGGCTTAGGCTGAACAGGAGGAGACAGAGTGTGTTAAAAACACTGAAATATGAATGCTTAACCTATGAGCACAGATTATAAAAATCACATTTTAAAATTTAATGCCACAGTGGTGATCACCGAAATACCATGCCGTTTAGGGTTATTAACTTTTTAATGACTTATTGCTTGCAATAAATTATGAGAAAGTTTGATCTCACACTCCTACCTTAATTTGAATTGATTTTTCTTTGCCTTTAAAGAAATTACCACTTGAAAAGGCCTCCGGCAGGAGAGTGGAATGCATGTCAGTTGAGCAGAAACCGAAGGAAATAAAAACCACGTCTATCTGCATGGTGTAGGAGTTTGGCACTGAACACAATAGTATCACTCCTGAGTGGTTAGTCACAAGGGTATCCAGCTGTAAAAAAAAAAAAGTTCAGATTTGGCTTTAAGTCAGGACCTACTGTTTTTCAGCGGGACTGGAAACGTACAAAGCATAAAATGTTTTTGATGGTGCCAGAAAGGGTTTAATTTACACAGAACTCAGCACTATGGGTATGAGACACCTCCCCAAGTTGTGAGAGGAGATGCAGTTGTGCAGACTAAGGGGCTCGAAGTTTGGAAATGGTAGAAAAAGTAATCGGCTTCAACAACCAATGGGAATACTCCTATTTTTATTTTACATTATTCATTTAGCATGAAATGAGAATATGCTCGAATAAAGCATATTGGAAGTAATATTCTCCCCATGAATGAGGTTGTTATTGTGAAGTAGGAAAAATTTTCCCTGAAGCAGGAAAAAACCTCACATTTTTTCATGCTTTTTTCATGTCTTTCTCCTTTTTATTACGTGTCCTCCTATGAATGCATAATAGTTTGCTATCAGCTTTATTTCTGTTTGTTTTAAAAGCTAATAATAATCTCTGTGTAAAAAGCTTACTGCTTTGTTTTTCTAGACTAGTTTATTGGAGAGGTACAAGAGAAATCCCTATGCAAGTATTTCCAAGAGACAGTGGAAGTTTTTTTATTCTTATTGCTACTGCTGTTTTTGAATGGACAGATATATTTCTAAAACTACAAATAAACCATCTCTCGGTCTAGTCTTTTGGAGACTGTTTTCATTAAGACGGAAAATTGCTAAACAAAAGTATTCATGAACAGCTCACATGTTCTGATATAAACCTTTACACTCCACTGACATGTATCATCTTTCTGTCTCCTTAGTTCTCTTCAGTCAAAAGTATTCTCTCGAGTCTTCCAGCCATGTACTCCTAGCTGGCTAGCTCGTTCCTACTTTATAGCTTGGTAACTCCACTTGGTAACTGCTACTCCTTCTGTAGGTCAGTTTGCTGTCAGCTCTGTCCCCTCTAACGCTCATCATTTCTACTCTTGTGTTAAACCAGTAGTGGGATATGTAGTTTCCTGGCCCTCTTTCTTACAGTTTCTGCATTTACTGTCAGGTTTGGGAGTAGTCATGCAAAAAACTTTATCTTGTTCTTGATTTCTGCTTTTAGTGACAGTATTTATATATAAATTTTACAAAATCTTTCTCCCTTTTCATGAAATTTTGCTTTACTTTGACCTTGCTTGTGAGAAAGAACTGACTACAAATGTACATGCCATTTGAATGTTTTCATACAGAACCTTATTCTGCAAATGTTGTTTGCCTGATGGCCACCCACCTGTCTGATCTTTAAAGAGGAACAAATCCTTTAGGAAATTACGTTTTCAGAAGGACACTATAAAGGTAAGGAAAGCTGAGGAATGCAAAGTACATGAAAAAAGAGGTTAGACTCAGAACTGGCTGTGCTTTAGACTTACAGACCATTTTTTGTGTTTCTGCACTAGTCTCTGTTTCTTTGTGCTCTGTCTCTTTCTAACATCTAGCTCAGGAAAAGAAAAAAGAGATGCCAACACAGTTCATACTCTGTCACAACATAAAAGACATGTATTAAATGTGTTTGTAAGTTTCCATGGCCCAATGCAAATTTACTCGTTCCGATCGTGTACTCCAATGTCTGCTCGGTACCTGAGTGTGCTTGACAGCCACTTAAATTTTCCACTTCTGAGCCATGAATTTCCCACAGTCTGGAACTGTCACGTGCGTGGCTGGAGCAAAAGAAGTACTCAGGTGAGGCAGGAATTTGGTGGGGCAGCGGCAGCTTACAGCACACCGGGTAGCTGAGATTTTGAGCAGGGTTGGGAACTATCGTACAGCCCTGAGGCTGTGATAAATAAAGCAGAGACATGTCACAGTCCCCGAAAGTTGCTGGGATGGCTTGAGGCTCAGTCCAGACTTGCTGTCAGAGCCCTTACCTAGTTTTTTAGGCGAGTTTGGCAGCACGGTGAGCACTGTGCTCTCATAGCTGTATTACTTGCAGCATCCATTACTCCTATTTTAAAGTTAGAGCGGGCATGTGATAGGTAATGACAGCTTCTCAGCTGCCTCAGGCGGAAAATCGGAGACCAACAGAGAGATATCACAGGTGGGGTGATGCCTTTATTTTTATTTGGGCCCAGTACCTATAGGCTCCAAGCCTGAAAATGCGTACCCCACAACGGGGTGTCCTTCTTCTTACCCAAGGCTGGGAAAGAGTAAGTGCCAGGGCCACAGATTCTGAGGCGGAACCCAGAGGAAATCCACTACTCTGCCAGAAAACCCTGGAAAAAAATAGTGTGCCGAAGACTTTTCCTGTGACAGCTCTGCTTCCCAAGACTGGGGCAACTGGTCTCCATTTCTACAGCCCATAGCATAATGAAATCTGAGCTGCTGCTTTCTAAGTGCAGCGCTGTCTGGCCCAGACCTGCTCGGTAAGCCTGAGATAGGGTGGGAATAGGTCATACCAGACATCCAGTGGTAACTTCCCTCGCACTGACTTCCTCTGCAACTCGGACCAGTAACTTTGGCATCCGAGCTATAACTGGAACATCACCTGAAGATGTCAATTTAAAAAAAGACAACAGGTTTAATATGTTAATCTCATAAAAAAAAAAAAGTCTTGCCCCTAACCACTGCTTAGCATTGATGTTTCCTCTATTCCCACCCTATTAGTACATTCCAAAAGTTCCTACAGTGCAACCTGTCCCATCGTCTTACTGGAGAGTAAGGAGATGTATTGATACATCTCACAGGATATGTTTTGGTGTCCTTTAACCAATAAGAGGAGCTAACCTAAGAATAGTAATGGTAGAAGAATATGACTGCTGATATTAGATGTGATTTTACACTAATATGAATTACGTTGGACTATCTTAAAAACATCACAGTGCAAATTTGAGATTTCCCTTCTCTGTTTATCTAATGATAATGTGTTACGTTTATCCTGACATACTCAGAATCCCTGCATTTCAGAAAGCTAGAAACCACCTCTTTTTCCCAGCTGATGATATCACATTGAACTTACTTGGACATAACATACTGTGAGAAAATATGAATTTGATAGGAGTCATTTGATAGAAACAACTGAAGGATCAAGGGCAAAAGGGGCTTATCTATGAAGATATCTAAATAATGTTATTAATAATAATGAGGGAGCACAATGAGACTGAATGGTAGAAAGAGGGACTAGGTAAACATAATGGAGGAAAATAAGGAATCAGAAAATATTATATAGGTTATATATAAGGAATTTCCATATGAAGAAAATCTTCTTGCTAATACTAATAAGTCTATGTGTTTGCCTCCAAAGAGATTTACTAAAAATGTTGCTGAAAAATTAAAGGAAAAGAACAAAAATGTTTGAGATACATGATAGAGACGTGCCAAAGTGGCATGGGCTCAGCCAAACACACGGGTTCTTTTCTATTTCTATAATTCACAGTCCAGATTGACAGACATAGACTTGTGCTTACCTCTCTCTTTCTCACAGTGGTAATAATTTTTATTTCTTTCCTGCCATTCCTTTCTTGCAGTTTACATTTCTGTCCAGATATTACCTCTAGTGATATGTCTCTTAAGGTTCTCTTTCTCTTACATCTATGTTCCCTCTGTTGACAAAGGTATTATTGCAGTTTTTACGCTAGCTTTATGACTATTGCTCACTGGAAGCCTTTGTGAGGTAACAACCTGTATAAGAATTTATGTTTTTTGAAGCACTTCTCACTAGAAAGCCATGGCGTCCTAAAAAAGCAAGTATGCTCATGATACGGAGATGTGCACTGCACATTTTAGGAAAGTCTTTTCTTCTCTTCCAATGTCTTTCTCCAGTTTCATCTCTCTAGGCTACATTTTTCTCCTTTCTACACTTTTTTGCACTATCCTTTTCCTCCTTTTGCTCTCCCCACTTCTTTCTTCCAGTTAGTTTTTGCCTTCTGCAGTGCTAATAAGCAAAGTGCAGTGCATTGCAACCAGTTTCAGATGACAGTGACAGTCAAAGGCTATGCTTGCTCCTGTTGCCAGGGGAAATATGTGATAGCACCCGTACTCAAGGAACATCTCATTTTCCCACTGCAGCCCAAAAAATGAGGTATCATGGGCAGGTCAGAAAGAAGGCTAGAAGGTTGCTTAGGGACATGGTTTAGTGGGGTACTTGTCAGTGGTAGGTTGAGACTGGACTAGATGATCTTGTAGGTCTTTTCCCATCTAGACAGTTCTATGATTCTATGTCCTTGAGCTTCTTCACCCGGCAGTTGTTGCTATCTTCCTGTGAAAAACTTCTTCTTAACTCCTTATCTGTTTAAGCACTGGCTATAATGATCTCTTTTCAACTGGCTTTCTGACCTTCTTCTTTGTTTGGTCCTTTTTCTCTCTGCTTAGATCACATAAGCTGATTCCAGCAATGAAACATATCACTTCTTCCTGCTTCTCAGTTCCTTGCCCCAGACTCCTATTGCAAATGATATCTATCTGATTTACAGTGATTGTCACTTCTCTGTTATTTCCTCCTTTTCTTCTCACCTGAAAAATTTCTGTGAGAGTGAATTGCTGACAAGATAGCTTTACCATGTTCTGAAGATCATGCATATGGCAGATTACCAATGAAACCCTCAAAATCTCAAAGCAGATTTAAAATCTTCCCCAAAATACTTGACTCTACTTGAAAAGGAGGAGGTATACAGGTGATATTTGTGCATGTATTTGCAGGAATATTATTATTATTAATTTCAACATACATTAAAACATTAGAAAGAGGACAAAATAAATCAAAGAAAAATCATATTGGCTTTGGTAAGTAAAATAGACTTTTGCTTTCCTTTAGTAACTCTGACTAAAGATCTTTTTAGGCTGATGATGTTATTCTGGCTGATAGAATGTGGGTGAAAGATTGAAGTGTTTTAGGCAGGATTCAGATTGTCTTCTGAATAACCTTAACCTGTTCAAAAACCTGAAAGCTTCAAAGACTCCAAGAAAAAACAAGTATCCTGTACTATTGCCAGAGAAAAACTCACTGATTCCTTTCAAAGCTCAGAACACTCAATGTTTCTCAATTCTTTCTGTTTATTACTTGTCCTTTACATACATTTCTGAAAATAATAGATGAGATGTTGTTATTGGACCACAGCTTAGCAGTTACAGCTTTCGGTTTCCTGTAATAAGAAAAAAAGAACATTGTTTTGTATAAAGAGACACTATTTCAAAAAGGCTAAAATGTGATGTTGGGAAAGAATTCCTCCTCAGCAGCTTTTATTAAGTTTTCATGACCTTACTTTTCATAAAGAAAATACAAACTTTTCATTGTTTGCTTTGATGTTAGAAACATGAGGAATTAATGACATTGCTGGGGATATCATCATAGACTCATAGAATACCAGGTTGGAGGAAGGGACCTCAAGGACCGTCTGGTCCATCCTTTCTGGGCAAAAGCACGGTCCAGACAAGATGGCCCAGCACCCTGTCCAGCTGACTCTCAGCAGTGTCCAGCGTCGGGGAATCCACCGCTTCCCTGGGGAGATTATTCCGACGGCTGATTATTCTCATCGTGAAAAATTTTCCTCTTGTGTCCAGCTGGAATCTC
>JAVKLA010000057.1:15321259-15344750 GCA_034782735.1 Sagittarius serpentarius | reverse complement strand
GATGCAACCCAGCGTCCTGTTGGCTTTCTCTGCCGCAGCAGCACACTCTTCGCTCAGACTGAGCTGGCTGTCCACCACAGAGTTAAATAGAGGGTAATACTTGGCTTTTTCAGTCAGTTTGAGGATTGAGCCTCAGCAGAATAGTGCAATAGGTACCAGACTCCTACAAAACAATCATCATCCTAAATTTGATTGAAATTTTTGTCAAAAACAACAGTGTCTCTATGGCTGCAAAGGTGGAGTCGGATTAGGTTTTATTGCAAGATGAATCCACACAAAAGGTTTTATATTCCCTCTCTTAATGCCCCATCTTAATGCTTTTCTGAAGCACAAACTCATTGGGTTGATGAACTCTACAAATAAGAAAAATCTTCTTACATCAGCTTTTATTCATTTTGGGTTAACCTCTTCTTACTGCAATAACCTGAAACAAACGACAGATTGATAGGAATATGAAATGCTTCTTTAATGAACTGTCGCAACTTAGTGCAATCTAGACCTTCAGGCTACTGACATATAAATCCCTTTTATATTGTCTGAACATTTACAGTGGATTTGTGACTGATAACTGACTCCTGTGGATTAATATCTTAGTTTGTAATGTGGTCAGATTCAGGTTTTATGGTTGAGAAGTCTATTACATGTCACACATGTTCCTCTTGTCTGTCCTTTTTTTAACTTTCAAGTCACAGAAGCGATTGACATCTTTTGGGTACCAAAACGTCAATGCATGTATGTGATCTCTTATGTTGCCAAAAAATCATACGTTCTCCGAGTTTCTTGTTTACTGAGATTTAGTTAATCCAACTAACTAATTTGCCTTTAGCCCATTTGTCTTAACCAGTGGAGTACTGCAATGTAAGTTGGGAAAGGTAAGTTCCCTGGGGTTTTTTTGCTGACTGGAACTTCGAAGTCATTCTTGTTTGGAATAGAAGGATATCCTCCCTAATACATCTTCGGATACCTCACATCACATCTCATGGTGTTAACTGGAATGCATAGAGATTCAAACATCGTGATTAATCTGATAAACATATTACTATTACTTGAGTGCTCCTGATTGCTTTCGCTTCTAATTCAGGCCTAACACGCACTGGGTCTGCATCCATACTGGCTGCTCTGGAAAACTGTAACAAAACAATCAGAACTGTTCTGTGAACAGCGAAGTGGCTATATAACTAAAGTTAACATACAAATTTTCCACGACTGCAATAAATAATGGAATCATGGCTGATACAGCTGTATGGTTCTTCCTATTCAGGAAGAAATGCATAATTTAGCTTTTAAATTCCTTCTGCAGTCAGACTAAAAGGGAAGCCACAAAGAACAGAAAGATAAAATCTTCTCCTTTAGAAGTCAACCTCAGATACCCTCCTCTGAAGAAGAGTGGTTTAAAATTTCTTCAGCAAGTGCTCAGAAGAACTCTAGAAATAAGGGCCAGAGCTTGTCTTTCAAAACAAGTTTCATGATCTGTGTTTTGTAGTGACAATTTGTTTACCAAAATAGTTTTAGATGGTTGACCAATGAGTCAGTTTGAAGGGTGAGATAGGCACAGCTGAATTACTGTAAGTCTGATCGCATGAACTGAAAACAGCACACTCAGTTGAGGACAATATTGCTCCTGTCCAAAATGATCCCATTTTTTGCCATGCTAGGATCCTGGGTATACTTCAAGAACAGAACAGAACAAAACAAGCCAACAAACAAGCAAAAACTAATGGGATTGCTACCAATTTATTTGTATTCAGTCTAAATAAAGTGGAACGTGCGAAGAAGAGGAGAGATGTATTACACATGTTCTGTGGGATGTGTAGCATTAGCAGCAGGAAAACATGGCTGTACTATCAGACTTAAGAAATTTGTTTGTGGGTGAGGATTTTGCCTAAAATACAAGAGACGCAAGGTTTCCAAGGTTTTTGGGGGGGTTTGTTCCTCTTTCTCATCTAGTAAAATGGCACTTTTTGAGACAAATGGCCATTTTCTGAAGAAACTATCATCAAAGGGGCTGCAGTGGTGATTTGTCTCAACATTAAATCTGCCCACAACACGGTCTGCCACTTTAGAGGGTCTCTTTCACAATGCCTTCCCAGTGGATTTAGTCTTGCATGAAAAAGCAGAACTTGTGTTAAATTCACCAGTTAAATATGTAATTAACAAAGGGAATTTCGTTTTCCTGGCACTTTCAAAGAATAAATGGACAATATTTGCCTCCTAGATTTGGATGAATGTTTCTAGCATTGCTTAAATTTTTCTGAGGGAGACATATTTAAACATCACAAGAAGAGACCTTTGTGAAAACAAAGTGGTTTTTTTTTCACTTGGACTGTCTAGTGTTCTTTTCAGTGGTGCAAATATTGATGTGTACCTGAAATAAGTATTTTCTTTGGTGAAAAGGAAGAACTCATGACCAAAATTCTTAATTCTGGATCTTACTCCTGATTTTAAGTATTTTCTTAAGTTTAAGCATGCAAGTATGATTTCTGAAGACTTAATGCTGACAATTAAACTTCTGCTTAAAATGAGGCATGTATTTTGACTTGTAATTCATTGGTTCTGGGCTGAAGTACCCGTCTTCATAAGGCACCATGAACTCCTAAAGGTATCCAAACATCTATTGTCTATCTGTCAACAGAATCTCAAACAATCTGCATTCTACTAAAAAAACAATTGCAAAAAAGCTACCTGAATGTTCAAATCACTTGAAAAGGGAACTTTGTGCCTGAGAATATAAGTATGCAATCACGACTCCGGGAGTTTGTTTCTGTCAGCATCGTCCCCTGCTTTGCTGTCATTCACTTCCCTTCTCTGTAGTAGGGAAAGATTTCTCAATGGAATGACAAGTAATTGCCATTGCTGACGAGGTGATGTGGTAGGTGAGTTATGTTGCAGGATAACCGGATGCACTTTTCCCATTCTTGAATCCAGAGCCTAATCAGTTTTCATTGATGGGTAAATAAAACCTCTGGGGTCCTGAAAACTCACTTAGAAGAGGGCAGTGATACTTCTGGTCTTAGTGCCAAACTAATGACACTTTTTTCAGGTGACATTATTAGAAAATAGGAAATATATTTTTTTTAAGTAGGTACTGAAAGATGCTGTACTAGGCTCAGGCAACTTTAACATTTGGTTTCACTGTGAGGGAAAACTCGACTGTTTTCCTTTCCTTCTATTGTTGAAGAATGACATGGTCTCAATTATGTTTTATTTACAAAACTCCATTTCCAGAGATCAAAACTATACTCTGAGAGAAATATGGCTTCAATTTTTCCTTTGGATGGAGTGGTTTTATCAACACACAATTTGTTGTAAAATATATCCTACAGACAATATAAAAAATAGAAGTTTAATGTTTTTTTAAGTGTTCCATCTGATTTATATATTCCCAGCAGAGTGATTTAACTGCTTCATTGCTGTGACCTATATGCTAATTCTGATAGTAGAAATTTTACACATTTGAAAAGTGAAATGGAAAATTCAGAGTGAAGGAGCTGACATTTGGTACTGAAAACCAAACAAAAAGTTCTGTCCCCTCCAGAGCCACTGCCAGTTGGACATTTGACAAGCCAGTTGGATATTTGACAGGAAAACAGTGAGTAATTCTACATTTTACTGTGTATTGGAGCACATTGTGTTCATTTTATTCCTGCAGTGTTTGACTAATCATTTCTTCTTTATCAATATGAAACTGTTTATAACTAATTTGCCTTGAGATTTATATTTTGAGTTGATTTAATCTATTCATTACACACTTTAGGGACTTAATTCAGTCTCCAGATTTGCTGTAATAGCTCCTTATGGACTTTTGGGAATCCTCAGATAAATTAAATTGTCCTAACTCTACTGGCTTAAATGAAAATATGATAATTTGCAGCTGATGATCTGTACCCCAATAATTGTTAACTTTAGCATGTGAAGACCAAAATCACCAAGAAAATAGCCACTGCTGTCGCAACTAGACCTGAAAAACAAAGCCAGATGGCATCTGCAGTCACTTAAGGCTACTAATTTCACATGCATTTATTTAAGAGTTTGGAGGGAACAGATTTGGGGAACATATATACATACCATAAAGCCTGAGAAAGTTATACTAAAGAGGTTAAAGCAATTTGTTAGTTATTGGGATTCTTACATGGTGCATTCCTGTCTTCTGTGTCTTCTTTTCCATTAATAATGTAGTTTTAGCTGATAATGTCTGTATTTCTTGAGAAAGGACCTCAATTGTATTTTCTGTTCCTTTGTTGTTTCTCATTTTCTTAAAATAGAAGAAATCTGAAATGTAAATATGTGGGTTGTTTCTAGCGTATGGAAAACTAGATCAAGTGAGATGAAGCTAATCAAGTATGCAAACATACTCCAGCTTTGAATAAAGTAGAACTTCATTTTATGGCATGTAGGTTAAATATTGTTGCTCCATCAAAAACAGTCTTTAAGAGTTTCTTTCCATATTTACCTTTCATCGCAGCAAGCCACTGTACTCCTGGAGAGCCAGACAGAAAATTAAACCGGGGTGTTGAACATGTGATTAAATAAGGGCTGGTTTTCTTAGCAATGAAAACCTAATTTGTTAGATCATATATATGTAATCTGAAGCAGCAAAGAACAATAATATAGTAACATTTTGATTTGATATTACAGTGTAAATGGGATATATGACATCTGTTGCCCTGTTGCAAAGTTGTTACAAAAATCACCGCATATAATAACGGAAATAATATTTTACCTAGGATTTGCTTTAGGATTTTTCTCTCTATCACTACAGTTTCTGCTATATTCACAGGGAAGTAGAAGGAACACCAAATTATTTAGAAAAGTAGCTTTTATGACTAGAGTTCCTTCAGCCCTGCTGGGTTTTGTGTAAGTCTGCTAGGTTTTGACCTGGTAATAGATAACCTGGCAAAAGTTTGCATGTCCCCTGAAAGCCACAGAGAACTACATGGTGGGGCACTGGTGTTGCCTCATGTACTGTCGAGCTTCTGAGGTGCAGCGTATCTCCTTACTGTCCGTGTGCTTGGGCTTTTGCCTAGGGTGAGGAAAAATGTGCACCAAGGTCTTGCACGTGTCCTGACTTTGTCAGGGGCACCCAGGCTGGGCTGCTGGGAGCAAGGCCCCGGCATCGGCCACATGCATGATACAGACCTTGTGAGCTGTGGGAAGGCGATGTGAGGTATGATGGATGAAGAGGTGCTGGCTCAGGAGGTGTGATGGAAAGTTGGATATGTTACGGTAGGAAAGGATGAAACAGAATTGCATTCTGGGAGGGGTGGGAAGGAAGAATTTTTAGCCCTATTTTGGAATACAGGACTATTTTAACTATATTACAGTGAAGATTTCACATGCACTGAAGATTGACGCAAAATGTCCTTTGTCAAAGTCCTTTGGTGAAGCAATGCTGAAGGCTGTCTTGTACTCAATGTTTTTGAGGCAACTCAATTGGTGAATAAAATGGAAAATAATCATAACACCACCAACAGTAACAAAAATTTAGAAACATACAAAAATAATTGAATTCAGAACCCTTTTTTACCATTTCTACTTTCTTTGGCAGAAAGAAATATGGGAAAAGAATCAATATGGGAGTAGAGAAAGATACTCTGGTTGTACATTAAATTGATGTAATTTAATAGGCAACCTAACTAAGGACAGTGACTATGACAATGTCTCTGCTGTTAAATAAAAAATGCCAAGGACTGATCCTTTGCACTCAAGTCAAATAGCCCTGATTTTTTTACCTCACGATGTTTAGTTCTTCCTCTCCAAAGCAGATTAGGCTCTTGTTTTTTTCTGGACGCCGTATGTTGTTGTGTGTCCCTAAAGTGCTTTTATTTTCCATTTGCTTTTTGCGTTTGTAATGTCTGAAAGAATGAGAGGGTTATATAGTTGTTTATCAAAGTGGCATTTTTTTGTGGTGTGAAGCATAGCATGTGTCATAAAACTGGAGTGCAGTAAAATGCTGTTTGAAAGAAAAAGCCATTCTTGGATAGTGTTGTAGGGACTTTGGAGGGCAGGAGAACTAAATCTAAAGCACAGCTGTTGAAAAAAGAAAACCTTGTAGAAGCAGTTCCAAAAAGAGACAATATGTTATATAAAGTGAAAAGGTTGCTCCTGGGCTCTGTTTTGCGTAGCAGTGCAGATGTACCCAATGAGACAATTTGTTGAGTAAAACACTGAGTGGGATTCTTTTCACCTAACCAAATACGAAGTGGTTCTCTAGATCTGTTATACCAATGAAGGAAAACCTCTTGGGATATATAATTCAAATCATCCTAATGCACAGATCTAAAATAAGTAAGTCAGATAAATCATGCCTTACAAATAAGGTTTTCTCTCAGTTGGCTTTCATTTCAGACAGATTTAAAGCTTGGGCATAGGCAACTGTATTGTAGATGCCTAAACCAAGGTTGGATGAATCGTACTACACCAAAGAAATATATCAGAAGCTTTCCTTGTGTAGCATCAGTTTACACTACTGTGTGGATTATTTTTCTCCTGTTACATCATGGGTTATGAATACTTCAAGCAGCACATAGCAAAGTGATTACCAGAGAAAGTATTAAATGTTCATTTCCATTTACAGTAGACCAACAGTACGTTGAAGAGCACAACTTGAACATCAGTGATTGCCTCAGCCTGTTGACTTGTCAACTGCTAAGGTCTCCCTGCATTCTGAGCAGAGGATATGTTTCAGCAAAATGTAAAATAAATTAACCAAGATGAAAAAAAAAGCAGCTGAAATACCACACACCTAAGAATTATTTAAAATGAAAACACCATCTGTGCGTCAATAGCTGAGGGAGAACAGACAAAATTTGGTTGCTTATTCATATGCTTCCTGGCCATGGAGAGTGTGAGAACACACACTGTCAGAAAATCACAGTATTTGTAGTAATGCCTGCACAAAGATGCAGGCCAGGCTGTTGCAGAACTGGAGATTTTATCTTTTATCTCTGACCATTCTATTATGATATGTAAGTCCTGTCTTCTTTTACTGTTATACTACTGCTGTCATTAAGTTTTGTTTTATTCTGATCCCACAGATCCCCATTTATTCCTTGTGATGTGATTCACTTCACAGATGTAAATTGGTTGGTCTTTTCAGTTAAATCCCTTTAAAGATGAATTTTAATACTTTCTTTATGAGTATATTTAAAAAACACATTGAGCACTGTTTGCCTTTCTACTTTTTCAGCATGCATATTGTAAACAGATGCTTGAACTATAATTAAGGAAATACTTCTGCTGATCATCTGCATGCAGGTAAAGAAATTCTCCACAGTACTTTTCAAGCCTTGAGACATTTCAGGTATTTATGGTTATGTTGTAAGTTAGAATAAGAATGCCATTTGCCTTGTTCTGAGCTATAAAATACTGGATGCTCATTGTACAGCTTGTGGGATTTTGAATTTTTTGGATTTTTTTTCCCCGTGAAACGATGTTCATTAACACTGACTATAGCTCATTAAAAATATGTGTTTCTGAATGGCTTTCAGAGTATATGCTGTAAAAATCTGAGATTAAATAGAATGTAAAATCAAAACAAACTCCCCCGTGCACATTCCACGGTTCGGAAAGTCCCTCTCTGCTTCCGTCCTCCCACACAGTGGATTTGAGAGAGAAAAAAAACGTCCTCAGCATTTTCTGTTGCCTCTGCTCATAATTCCTTGCAAATCCTTCATTGCCATTCACAGTAGTATTCTATTTCCAGAATTTTATAATTTTGTTCACTGTTAATTAATGCAATGTTAGCTAAATATTATTGTACTTTATATAGTCTTTATATGTTCATACAAGTACTCATCTAGAAATGACTTTCAGTCTTTCCCTGTACCCATTAAACCACAAAAAGGGAATGTGACTGTATTTTTAATTAATTTCAGGAATGTTTTAGCAACAGCCTACTTAAAATCCCTACATTTATTAATACAATTTAAATTAACTGTGGTGTCATAATATTACATGTCACTTTATATACATTAGAAAAGTTCTATTTATTCAAATTAATGATGATATCATTACAACATCATTCATTATAAGACCAAAAATATCAAAAATGCCAACTAATTGAAAAAAATTGCTAAGTATTTTTTCTTTTGTTCATGCTGGAAGCTTGCTAGGATGCTTTGTTAGCCCTGCAACTGTTTTGCCTGTGAAAGTCCTACTGACAACAAGGAAAATGGGGCGTTTGTGGTGTCAGTTTCAAGATCGTGTAGTAACTTGTTGGGTAGCGAGAAGATGCTCAGCCGCAGGCAAACGAATTGATGATGAGTCCTCAAGACCAACAATTCTCCATACAGAGAAAGCGCCTGGCCTGCATAAATGAGCATCCCTCCATGTTATAAAACTGGAGTTTTCATCACTACTCTGTACTGACTCAGTGGTCCAGTATTTATAACTGCTTTGCATGGACGTCCTTTGAACATACAGGCCCAGACCATGGCCTTTTCCTTACTGTGGCATGTGACTGTAGGCCCATCTCCAAGAGACTGCAATTCAACCTCCCAGAGCATTGATCCTTCTTTGTTTGCGGTGCAAAAGTCAGAATTGCTCTCAGCCATCTACGTGAATTCAGCTGGAAACCTTAGGAATGAGACCGCCAGTGAATGTCAGCTAATGCCCCCCCCCCCATGCACACGAGTGCTTTGGGAGGGAAGACACGTCAGGAAAAGAGGTTCCTGCAGCAGGTGGCCTGTGTGGAGGTGCTTCTGAATGCATTTTTCCCTGACCCATTTGAATATCTATGAACATACACTGTGTATGTAAGAACTGAATTGAAATGTAGGTTCAGTCATGTTATTTGAACAACTTGCTATTCAGGACTCACCATTCTCTGTCCATTGCATCCTCTGACAGATGCCTCTAAACTCTGTGCTGATTCTGTATATTTTAATTAGCTTTATATTAAGTAGTTCTAGAAGCTTAGTTATCTGTACAAACCCCTATGTTAATGGAAGGTGGCCTTGTTCACGTTAAGATGGACTGTGAACCTGACTTCCACAGTGCTCGTGTTGAGCTTTTATGTTGAGCTGAGATGAACTTTGTACGGCTCCAGTTTTGCACTGTGGTTTATTTAATGACTGGGTTTTATTCATATAACAGACATTTAGGATTTGTGGTGGGACAGGAGACTCACTTTATAATTCAGCTTTGAAGACTATCAGACATAATAGAGGAGCTGATTGTTATATCTGTAACTGTTTTTTTGTCCTCTTGTTTGTAAAATAAACAAGGGGAGATTAGATGATTTCTACAGAGCTATATGCTTTAAGCCTGTGGAATATCAATGGGGTGTATAAACTGTTTGTTTTCTTGCTCTGTATCAATTCCTGAAGAAACAAGTATTTCCTGACAGGAACAGAGAGGATTCTGCAGCAAACTGTCAGTCAAAAGACTGGTGATATGTATTCTCAGTTAAAGTATGTGTGTATTTACATACATTTAGTTTTGATCTTTATAGACTATTCAATATAATTTGCTGAGTTGATGTGGACATAGTTTACAACAGAAATTATTCATACTCAAGTGTTGCAGAAAATCTTTTTGCTGTGTCAAAACATATCACAATCTGGCTAGTTTACAGGAAAGTACTTTCAAATTACCTCCTAATGCTAACAATCTCCAGGTCCACTGCATGCCCAAATGTCCAGATTGCTCATAGTCCACACTATAGACAGCAATGGAGATGCAGAAGAACAACTTTCTCCTGACCGAAGAAAGGACAATATTTTGTACCATGAATATTGTTGATTCCAACTCTTCCATTTAAAAAATAGATAAAAGTGAGAAATGGATATTTTAAAAAATCTAGCCCTTTTAGTGTATTCTTAAGGAACGGGTAAAGGTTACATAAAGGGCTTGGCAAATACCATCACATCGCCTCATCAAAGAAATATGTACTTTTATTGTCAGGTCTGTGCACAGTCTGAGCGATCCTTTGAACTTTTTACTCCACCAGAATTTCTCTTCTAGAGAATGAGATTAATTGAAGAGCCAACCCACATAAGCCAGATGATTTTTTGGCTGTGGTGGTCCAGTCACTCAAATTCCTGTCTGGACAACTGTAATTCCGTATAGCTTGTGCCTGAGCACACAACCCTTGCAAATGTTTCACTCGGTGCAGAAACCAGCAGTAGTGTTGTTTTCTGTGTAGTGTCGTGCCTGTGCTCAGACCCTTCCATTAATATGTGGACCTTTTGCAGAGTGGCTCTGCTCATGCTGGAGATTCGCTAAGTTTGGCAATGCAACCAGCTCTTCTGAAAACTGTGTTCCACAGGAGCCAGGCACACTTTAGAATATCATACACTTTAAAGGTGAAATTGTAACTGTGTGGGATAGGGTTATCTGACAAACAAATCCTGGGCTCTGAAGCATTACAAGAGGAAAAAAATAACAGGATATTTGCAGACTTCCCAGTCTCAAAATGAATGTAAAATTCACTGTGTTGATATGTCACTACTGTAGTTACAGCTGGGAGGGTTGAGGAAGAAAGCATATTAAAAAAGAGGAAAGAAAAGAAGATAAGAAAGAAAGATGAAAATTAAAGTTTAATAAAAATGAAGGGAGCAATGGTGAAAGTAAGCAGAAAAGAAATTGTATTGACTGTTTGTATACCAGTACAGAAGACAATGAGGCATCCTGGCCTATTTTTGCTATGAAAACATCCTGATGTATGAATTGAAGATACAGACAAATTTAAAAGTGAGGAGGGGGCATGAACAAATCTTCTTTTTGGTGCCATGATCCACCCTATACGCAAGATTTGTAGTTAATTCTGATGTTTAAACTGTCCTCCCTATGGCAGAGTTGCTCCACAAATGCTTCAAACTTGTAGCAAGTGTGCAACAAAGACTGTCCCTTCTTCAATAGCCAAGATGCAGAAGATGGTGTATACAGAAACAAGAAAAAAAGTGCAATTTGCAGATCGATGAGACATGAAACCTAAAGTTCGTAGCTTGCTCCATCTTTATTCAAATATGAATTGTAGGGTCCTTATTCAGGTTTGTTGTGTTGATTCCCTGTGGGATTTTTTTTCCCACAACACCTCTTCATCTAGAGCAACCCATTTGTGCTATCAGTCCTACCAGTGAGGCATAACTAGAGTAATTTTTAGCTCACTGACAGTGCACTTCTTACAAAAAAATTGTAGATTTATAGACAGGTCTGTTGCAAAAACAAGGAAGTGAGCAAACAAACAAACAAGCACACAGCGACTCTTTAACTTTCATAGTGCTCTGTGGGGAAGGTAATGACCATTGCCCACACTTTAGGGGGAGTACATTAAGAAAATGCTCAACAATTAAGTGACTTTCTCAGGGGTGAAGATGGAGTAAACTTTATCTGATCAGTACATAAAATTCAAGAAATTTTGGCTTCCAATTCCATTTTCCAATTCCAACATGAGATAAATCCAGTGTCTTGCATTCTGTGTAGATAACCACATGAAGAGATACTGTATATCTATTAGTGAGAGACGTTTCAAAGTTCAATACCATCTTTCCAGCAAAATGGCAGAATATCTTCAGTTTCCTTAACCATTTTAATATGTTCTAGAAACAGAAGTTTTAGTCTTCAAAGGTGAAAATAAACTAACTGTAGCCTGAACCGCCCAAGGGATGATATAAGTTCACAGAAAAATAAACTGTGATTTAACAGCCTTGTCTGATCTTGTGTGAAAGAGCTACAGTATTTGGATATGTCTGGGCAAGATGCCGCCTTATAATTATGCATGAGAAACCCACATATTTCAGCTTAATCCATGCAGCACTAATACCTCCTTCTACAATGTCTGGGTTTTTCACTGCATTGAAGTGTTCCTTTCTGGAGGTAAACCAGAGAAATATAAATGATTTTTTATCATAGACAAAGTAATAATATCTGCTTAGTTCCAGCTGTTGTAAGTCACGAGGGTTCTCTGAATCAAAGGACCAAGAGGTAAATAAGGACTTAGAAGACAAAATACCTAAATGGACACAACAGAAACCTAAGCTGTGTGATCCTGTAACATGCCTAAGTTATATACAGGGTTTGTAGCATTTGAAAAAGCTGGCACTTTCAGGAAGGAAATAAATGTGCTTTTTTTCCCACTTCAGAACTCAGTAGCGCTTGCAGATGGTAACATAAAAAATGGAAATCTAATCATGTTCTGACTTGAGATATTCTGTAAGTCTGCTGGAACACATTTTATCCTGGCAAGATAAACTGTTTATGGCCACTGGTATTTATACTGGAGTGTGTAACGGAGTTACAATCATCTCTGATTCAAAGCTACGCAAGAGTTGGGGACAGCAGTCTCTCATCATGCAAGGTAAGTGACTCATTTGCCAAAGATGTTGGATGAGATTTCACGGGTGAGGCATCAGACGTGAGAAATGGCGTCAGAGAGAGACTGTGAGATATCTGTAGCTCTGCATTGGTTATACCAAGATAAGAAAATATCCAACATACTAAAGAAACATCAGCAATGTTGCTAATACTTGCTAGAGGGTCATACTACATCTGCAGGTGGAAAATATTCACAAGAAGATAAGAGGTTCAACCTATGCCACAGATCTTTACAACTGTAAAAAAGAAGAGCGAGAATTTAATTTATAAACTCCAGTGACAGGATGTTTACTCACAGAAGTGAACAAATATACCAACTGTTGTTTATTCTAGCATCATTGAATTAGTCTGTGTTAGTAAGGAGTGAGAAGGATGTGCATGCTCGCAGAGCTGTACACCTGTGCTCAAACCCATCCATTAATCTTTGGATTAACTAATAAAAGAACTAAAATACAAATGAGCAGAAGCCAAGAACTTTTACACTGAAGACAAATGGCAGATCAAGAGGTATACACACAAATTATACCTCATATCTATTTCTGTTCTTTGGGTAATATGAGTCTATGAAAGCTTGATTAAATATCAGAATACTAAAATGAAAGTCCTTTGACCTATATTATAGGAGGTCAAACAAGGATTATCACAGTGATCCATTCCATCTTTCCAGTCCATGCTTTTATTAACATTGCTGTAGAAGAAGTCTGAAAAGCTTTAGTTTATTTGGAAACATCTAAACTTTAAAGATAAATGGAATATCATATGAATGCATTTTGTAAAATGTTATTAATATTTGACGGGTAAGTGGTCAGAAGCAGAATTAAATGGTTATCATACAATTAATAGCCATTAAATATATTTTAATATATATATTTCTGTATTAATTACATATAGCCATTGTATTAAATGGCTATTAACCAATGCTCAAATTTTATGGCAATTCTCAACAAAAGAGGGAAGGTACTCCCACAATTTTCTCTCCTTTTCTGTATCTGCTGATCACATCAAGAAATTTTTCAAAGATGCCACCATAACCCTATTTTGCCTAGTTCTAGTGCTCTTCTCTTTCTTCTCTCTACCTGTATTCTTAAATGGAAATTTATTTCCCTACAATTTCCTTTTCTTATACTTCATCTATTGTGATTCTTCAATGCCATCCAGTTCTCACTTTCTGTGAAACTTCCTACCACCTAACAGCAGAAATATAGCAGTATGAATTATATTGAGGGTAATCCACACTGTACCTAGCTCTTTGTCATCACTGTGTGTGTAAAACTAACACAGCAACATGATCCCTTCCTGCATTCTTCCTTCCTTGCCTATATTAAATTGTATAGGGAAGCGTACTGCATAGTATGAAAAGCGGACAAGGAATTTCAATCACTGAGGTACCCGCACTTCCAGGGGTGTGAACCAAAATGTATTTTTTATTACATCCAATGGACTAGAAAATAAATTTAAGGGAAAATAAATTTAAGCTGATGTATTATATTTGATTACTAATGTTGTTAACAGTATGTTTCAGAAACAGCAAGAGCCTTTATAGAAAAAGTTCTCCTTATTTGGGGATGTATTGTTTAGTTCAGTAAAAATTGCACTCACCAGTAGGGCAATTTTACTTTTTATCCTGTACTGATCTTTCTCTATGCAGTGGTCTCAGAATCTCAGATTTTCCCGCTTTATTCCTCCATTGCTAAAGCTGCTACTAATGTCTTCTTCATTTACATACTTTTTTGTTGCTATAGTAAAGTAGAAGTGTTAGATTATACAACTGTGGTATTAAGATAATTAATGAAGAGCTATTGATTCATACTCAATGCTTTGTAGATCGATAACTGCTACATTAGATATTTATTGAGAAAGTGAGACATCTTTCTATAATATAATAGGAATAAAAAGGTTCTATGTCCTTCAAAATCAATTAAGGAAAGACCTAAGTTTGAAATAGGTGAAAAAAATTACCAGTATAAAGAATTGTTAAAATCCCAAATGAAAATAGAAGTAACTTATTATAATATGAAATGTTATTTCTTGTTCAAGAGAACAATTGCTGTGTTTTTATTATGATTTAATGTGGAATATAGAATACAGAATATAGAATACAAAAATGCAATATTTATTGAAATGCTGTGTAACTGCAATGAGAACTCATCCTAAATATCCTGCTGGGCCTGAGTCTTTGAAGCTTAGAAGAACACCCAAAGCCACTTGCACCACCTGCAGTAAGACTCCAGTCCAAGCTGCAGCCAAAATAGGTCCAGCCTTGGAAGACAAAGAAAAATTAAATAGTCAACATTGACCAGAATGTAACATGAGGTAATGTAGAGTCAGATCTCCAACCAAATGAACATGTAAGAAGGGAGTCCAAATCTCCAGGTTGTCTGAAAGTGTCTACACTGTATGGCAAATCTCTTATCAGCGACAACTGGGATCCTTCTGAGAGATCTTCTTCAAAGAGGAGGAGCAGGAACTTACTAATTTAATGAAAACAAGGTTTGTTTATCCTGTTAATGACATCATAACTGGATCACATATGCAAGACCCAGCCCACCACAATTTAGCCTTGCTAAGCTTCTAATTTACTTGTCAAATTGTGAGCATGTCAGAGTTGGTACTTTTCCCCTACAAACAGTCACAAAGTTCTAGCTGGGAGTTATGTTTGCACAGAACATGAACGACAAAGTGCAAGTGATTATTCTTATCAGTAAAAGCTAATTCAACAAAAAAGAAATCTTGTCCTACAGGGTGAAAAACAAATATTTCAGTGTCATCTTGGAAGAGAGCTCTGAAAAGGTACTCTTAAATAATATTTTCATATTTAAATTAGCAAATATACTACGTAATTCATTAACTATATATGTTATGCATGACCCCACAATAAACTGGGGAACCATATTCTATTGATTTAATAGTTTATTTATATTTAAGATATAAATGCTACATATATCTTCCGTTAAGTACCTTAAAGTTTTTAAACTAACATATCCCAAGTTTTATTATAGTACTGCTACATTAACAACACATAAATATTCTTTGTGTTGAAGGTAAATTATTCTCCCCTTATTTGTGGTAGAATATTCTGGTAGATTGAGTCTTAGCCCTGTTAGCTCCAAACTCTTCCCTTACTTATCGAAAGAAAACTACTAAGAAGACGACATTTCTATGCAGGCAATAGTTAAAGTGGTCCTTATAATGTCTCTAGAAGTTAAAGGCTGAGAGTGTTATTGTTTCATTATTAATTAATTAATAATTATTACAGATCTTGAACAGCTGCTATATTGATGCTGTTTATCATTCCCCCTGAACAGTAGCTTTCTTCTTTATTTTGAACATTGCTGAGAATACTCTAGGAATTCTTGAACTTTTCTAGAATTTACACTTTCTTCTGAGGTTGATACAAAAGTTGTTTCATTTAATTTTTGATTAAACAGTGAAACTGATGACTTGGATGGCATGACAAAGCTGTAATTTTATTTGTAGTTGTTTGCAGAAAATTTAAAACCTCAAACTTTAAAATGTTTGATAGAATCACATTCATTAGACATAATTATACAAATTAGAGTGCGTCCAGTATTTGATGCAATCATTTATTCGTGACTAAAAGTGACAAGGAGCCTGTAGAGTTACTCACTCATTAGGAGCTATGTTTATACATCTCATCTGAAAGATCACTGCTCCACTACTGTGAATCACTGGATGTTTACTTACTCCATTCATGAGTTACGGTATTTTTATTATTTTCTTAAATTAGGTTCTTCTAATGCATGACATTTCTTTACTATCATTACCCATGTAGTGACAAAATCTAAATTTAATTCATTAACATAAAAAGATCTGAAAGACAGAGGAATAGCTTCAGCCTAACATATATAAACAGAAAAGTTACTAAACTGCCCATTGTATTTGATACTTGAAAAGATGGAATCAGAAATAAAAGGTGGGTTTGGGATTCTAAAGATGTTACCCCTGGGGAAACCATCTGGCAAGATGCAAGACTGCAGGAAGCGATAGAAAGCAAAGTGTATAAAGCTGACTTCATTTGACCTTGAAGGCATAAATACGTATCACATTAATGCACTTATAGATAATATGTTGATTGACGGTAAAGAGGGGGTTTATTTCTTATTGTCGTATCCAGTTAAGTCAAGATATGATTATGTGATTCCCTAAAACAAATTTTAAGACTCTTATGCAGAGTAAAAAAAGAATATAGATAGCTGAAAAATAGGGTTGAAAATACTATGTTATTTCACTGGGATGGTACATTTGTGCTCTATCCCTACTTCAAAGATTTTGCTTTACAGTCATAACATTTAAATAACAGTGAAATAACCTTCAAGTAATGCAGTATAGTGACTCAGATAATTAGAAATACTGAATAATTATAATTCCTTCTTTAATCAAAAAAATAAACTAAATATTTAACTGAAAAATTTTGCTTACTGTATTTTTCTTTCAAAATTTTATGAAATAAATGATCAGCCCAAAATCCATCAAAATAAATTAAATGTTTCACACTGATTTCAATTAACTTTGGGATCAGGTTCAGTATGACTTCATTTAGGAAACTGAAAGATAATCAAAATAAGCAATCTGAAGTTGAAAATGATACAATGGAGATATCTATACATTCACCACTTAGTTGAAGTATCAATTTTAAATCAGAAAGTATGAAACAAAATTAATCCACTACTACCAGATTTTTAAGTAAGCCCAGCGGTCATGAAAAATTTCTTGAAGAAGGAAGTATATTATCCAGAGAATGCTATTTAGTAATGATTTTTTTTTAATATATGAAGTCACTATGAAACGTAAAGTTACATATTAATATGACATGCTATTGAATACACAGATATTAAATGTACAATCATACTGAAAACAATGTACTTATCAGATTAACTGTCACCTATAATCCTTCTGTGCTTTTATCTCTGGAGTCAGAGGTCTTACAGAAAAAGTACACTGAAGATTTAAAATGGAATCTCAGGATAAACCACAACTTGGCTCTGAGAAGCTCTGAATATCCTGAGATGCATCGGTCAGATTAGTGAGGTAATTTATCTGAGATGACAGAAAGTACTTGGTACTGACTCAAAATTACATGGTGCTCAAAACAGGAAAAAAGTAGATTTTTTTAAAACAATTATGACATTACAGAGTACTGAAAAACTGTCTGCAGGCACTGTTTTCATAAGATTTCTACTCTTTGTGATTGATCAGAAGCTTGAATTTAAAAAATCTGAATTATTCATCAAAACCAAAATTTTTAGTCCTTTGAAGTTTGTCCAACTTAAGTTTTAGCTATTTGCCATTTCTAGTAATGTCTACAGAACTCAGTGCAAGAATAGAATTTTGTGAAGATCAACCATTCCATCTAGTCTAGCTTATATTAGTCCCGACTATGGTTATTCTTAGACATCCTGTTTCTCCACTCTGCCCAGACACATATCTACAATAGGACAAGAATTATATGAAAGTATGATCTTTTTTCTTTTTCACAAGCAGTATCATCCATTATTCACATGCAGTGCATTATGTGGTACATACATGTAAAAGTAAACTTCATTGTTACCTTTATAGCTGTTTGAAAGATAGGAGACAGGTAGGTACAAATACTCAGCGGACTGAATTTCTAATCTTTTAGCCTGGCTTGTAATTACCATTGCCAGTGGCAACACTTTCAAAGCATTTCTGGTCTTTATAACAAGAAACCATTTTCTCTAAACTTTTAAAAATGCGCTTATGGAATATTATGTTTGCCACATTTACTTACTAAACTATCAATTGCAAATAATTTATAACAGATAATAGAATTCTGAGGAAGTTCTTTACAAATTGTTTTGTCCGTAGAACATGTTGATTTTTTCAAAAGTAAAAATTACCATGGGAACCGAAGTGAAATTCAAAGGTACAACATGGAATTTCTCATGAAAATAAGAACAAAAGGGAGGGTAAGGCAAGGCAAGGGAAATTGTTTAGAACAAAGGAACATTGCCCACATTTTTGTGATCTTTTGTGATTTTGTGATTTTCTGATCTGATTTTCAGGTATGCTATATATTTTGATTTCTAGAAAGAAAAACAATACATCATCCTTCTAAATGATACTGCTTTTCTCGTAGGATGGGAATATGTTAAAAGTCTCTATTTTTTTCCTGGTGCCAAAATTTGTGCTTTTCATAAGAGTTTTATATATACTGTAAACCACTCAGAGCAATATCTGCCCAGGGCTGTCTGCAATATATGCCTTTCATCATTTAGTGTTCATAACGAGGAATGACACTTTCAGAAATAGGCAAAAATTCCCTTCAGATGTCAGGATACTAAAGAATTAAATCTGCACAGAATTTAGTGTGTGAATAAATATCCTATGTGATAAATTTATTCTTTGTGATTCTCTCATAAGAACAGTTATGCTAGCATACTGGCACGCAGAAAACATTCTTGTGAGACTTGTAAACAACAGAAACTATTATTTCATTTAGCTTGAAACTAAAAAGATATGAAAATTTAAATCCTGAAGATGCATAACCTCTGCCTTTCCTCTAAATGGAAAACCATTATCATAGCTTCTTTGTATTGCAAACAGACTTCATTCCTTGGTTTTCATCTTGACCACTAGTAGATGTGAATGCTGAAATAATATGGGGCTGTGTCAACAAAGGTTTATTTACAGGCAGCCAGTTAAAGGGCATGTGATAAAAATTGTCATTTCTAATAGAAATTATGATATGGATTTGGTACACAGTCTATAGTATGTAGCAAGTACATCAAGCTCAAAGTGTGTATCTATAGTCCAAGAGGAAAGAATCAACTATTGTATGCCTTAATTTTTCAATTCTTTTTTATTAAATATACATGTGAGATAGACATGGTTGGAAATACAGTAGTTAAACTGTTTCACAGTTACAGATTTTGGCATTTCACCTCTTTTTAGATACATGCATTTTCTGAATCTGAGCTGCAGAGCCTTTTAGAGTACAATTAATCTGACCTATTCTAGACATCTTAGGATAAGATGACTTTTACCCTTTCTTTGTCTTGATTAAAACAACTCAAACTAACAAAGGTGAGTAATACATCTGTAGATTGACAACCCATTGCTGACTATGCTCAGATTAATCCCATTCTTGACATTTAGACTGTTCTTGGGTTTCTGTGTGTACATATGTGTTCTTCTTGTTAATGTATATATGAATGTGGATAGGGGGACAGTGACTTTCCCTGCTAGAAACTGATTTATCTGTCAGTCATGACAGCAACGCTATAGCAGGTAAAAATCTGATAGCAATGTGTAATTCCTGATGGAGAAGAATTTATCTATTTTCCAGTCAATCTATCAGGGCCACTTTGGTTCCACCATATTATTGAGATAACACTTGTACCTGGCACCAGTCAATCAGGATTATGTGAACTCATCTATCCTATGCAAGAGCACAGTGTGTTTGTTACTGGTTAGCACATGAATAACAGCCCAAAATCCAGTGTGAAAACAGTAATTCCCTTCTATTTTCCTCAAGGATCACTCCAGCACTGAGAATTTTTTTACCTCACTATTTTCTTGAAGAAGTTAAAAGTAACTATTTTAACATCTATTTGCTTATATACTTTCTAAATAAAAAAACTTAAATAGCTAACAGATTATTTTATTTAAATAATCTGCTATAGTAAACCTATCATTCAAGTAGAAAAATTAATGCTTAAGACATTATTTCATAAAATTCAGTGTTTATTTATACTTTTTAAAATGTGAGCAATCTAAAAGGCAAATTAATTACAGAACGTCCATTTTGATTTTATTTCCCTTTGCTCAGTAAAACAGCAAGTTAACTTTTTACTAATTATTATGATTCAGGAAAATTACAATTCCATTAAAATGATCTCAAGACAGAGCTCAGTAGTCAGGTACCATGCTGCGCTTTGTTCTTCATCCTCTAGTGCCAACATTCTTCTACTTTTCTACTTAAACACATCTGTGGCAGTTTACCCTAGATCTTTTTTTCTACATGAAACACATTTGTGGATGCTATTGCTTTTTTGCTGACAAAATAAATGCCCAGCATTGTGGTTTTTCTCAGCTCATAGTAAGGTTGGTAAAAATAGCTTGTGCACCAGGATATAACCCTTGGGCTGGAATTGGGTTTGGCTTGTGCATCCTTCAAATAAGTATTATTTAATATAAGCAATGAGAAACAAACAATTTTGAGGTCTTGGGCCTGGATGTTATTAATTCAGGACCTCAAGCTGACTGTGACCAATCTCGGGCTTGAAGATTGTCAGGCTTAGGAGAACATCATTTTGGTCTGAAGAATGAATTTTAAAAAAGATGGGTTTACTGTAATTACCTTTATCATTTGATCTGAGTACAGTTCAAATGGTCTTTCGTGTCAATCTGAAATTGAGTTAGTTTAGGGGAATAAGATATATTTTTAAAACAAAAGCAGTAGTAGTCAGTGGTTTGTCTGAGCCAAAGCAATGTCAAAGGGTCTACTGAGAGTAATGGAGCTGGCAGTAGTGAAAAGTGAATACTCGAAGTTAAAGGTGACTAAAGTTGGTACTGATTAATGCCATCAGAAACTTAAAAAGTAGCTGGAGGATGGAACATTTTTTTGCCCTTACTTCTTTATGCTAACTTATATACTAAAAACACGCACAACATTTTCAAGCAAGGGGTTACATGTAAAAACATATCACTTTTTGCTGGAAAAAAAATCCTTTTCCCTTTTTAGATCTATTTCTAGATCTTCAGATTTCTATTTCTTTGAAAGTAAAAGGGAATGTCTGGTTTAAAGCTGAGGTTTTTGTTACTTTATTTTAAGGTGACAGCTCTTAATAGGCCATCAAAGTTTAGGTTACTTTATTTTAAGGTGACAGCTCTTAATAGGCCATCAAAGTTTAGCTTTCACATTCAAAGGAAAGAATTAATGGGTAGTGCACATATGAAATGGTAAAATATGGGCATCAGTCCATTTGCTATTCAATTACACATTCTTGTTAACAGAAGTATTCACCCGCTGTGTGCTTGCATATGTACCTTAAATTTCCATTCGTTGCATCATTGTCATTACCAAACACCTTTAAAGTCTGTTTCAGCTAATTAAAATATATAATAAAGAGGCCAGACAGTAGGCAACAGCAGCAGAGGTAAGAGTAGGTATGGTTCCCTACGTAGTTCAGCCAACATATTTGCAGTAAGACCATGGATTGTGTGTTGGAAGATGAAAATGCTCTCATAGAATTGCATGTAATTCGATATAGACAAGCCAAATTTATAAGGGAAATAACATTCTCTAGGAATTTCATATGAAGAAGAAATACGTTCTCCTGAAAAAGAATGCCAGCAACATACTAACTCTACACCATTATATTTCCATGGAAAGTATAATAAGATTCTGAAAGAAAATGGCTGGCATGGGAAATTCCTACCCTGGTTGCATAAATACTACAAATTGAGTATGGTCTTAAGTCAATGACAAAATCTAAGCCCATATCTTGCCTCACTTTAATTTCAAATATCTATTTAAAGGTCTGTATTAAACAAAAATTTTATTTTAATTTTATTTATAGTGATGTAAGTCAAACTATATGACACCTAAGCAACAAGAAAATGAAAGAACTGTAAACAAGAGCAGAACTTGGTCACTTGAATTTGAAGGTAGAGATTCTTTAGAGAGTCTATGCTGATTTTTCCTTTATAGCCACTTTTAGCTGTATCACAGGAAGGTGCAATGACTCTAAACACATCTGTTTTCCTTTGCTATGAAAGTATATCAAGCCTGCATTAATCTTCTGATACTACAAATGACTAGGCATCCTGGAGTGTCCCAATGAGTCAGGCTCCAGTTTTTGATCTTACATATTACAAATATGAGCAATAACTCATGACCTAGCTACCTAAGGAATTTTATAAGGAATAGGAATGATGATTTATTGAGCAAGCAACACTCTATGGGTGGAAACTGCTTTGAAATAAAGCTGTAGTTTGGAGAATCTTACATAAAATACCAATAAATGAATAGAGGTTGTGACAAATGTGAGCAAATGGATTGCTGTTATTACAGTGTTCATCAAACTGAACAAAACCCTGGGAAAAACCTGTTGGCCACCTTCCGTACACCTTTGATAGCTGCATCATTCAGCTGATATTAAGTATTTTTTTTTTCTCCTTGCCATAGGAAAGTTCTGCTTTAATTGTTGCTGTGTGCACTCACCCTCTTAGACGACAACATGGAGAACACAAAACTGAATGAAAAGTAGATAGTCTCAAAAATTGGAAGAAGTATATATGAACAGAAGGAAAAAAATAAGAATGTAAAGAGCAAAGATTTTATTGGTGGGAAGGGGAAGATGTCAAGAATGAGGAGGAAAACAGTTGACTTACAGTAACTTTGAAATAGAATTTAATAAAATGGAGAGCCAAAACATAGTGATTCATGTTTTCCTAAATGATTTCTAGCTTTTTCTAGTGCACAAATGCTGAGAAGTCTTTTGGGAAATACCTTAGTCACAAGCTAGTCTGGCAGACTCTGTTCTATGAAAACAGACTTTTTTCAAAATGTAGTTGCTTGAAATTGAATTTTCAATCACAAATCTTAAGAAGTGCAAGGAATCCAAGATATTATTGAAGTCATTATGAGCCATGTGTATTTAGCAGATTTTTGCTAACCTGTGAACTTAAGACAGTGACTTTAGAGACAAGCCTGAAATATTCGGCTGAAGTATTTTCTCTCCTTAACTGTACTATAAGACTGGAGAAGATAGGATTTTCTGAAGTTAGTACAAACTTATCGTCTTGATAGAGTTGTATGCATTGTCAACAGCAAATTGCCCATTGTAGTACTTGCTAGTACACTGTTGAGAGAATTATCAGCATCTGGTGCCTCCAAAGATTAGCAGTCAAGTTGACTGATCAATTTGACTAGGAGAGATTCATTAAAGTAGGAAAGGTAATCTGGTGTGCTGATATGTTCCAAGGGAAAGGAAGGAGAATGTATAACCTCAGGGTAGATTTATTTAATTTAGGGAAATAGTCTGATGCTGATCCAGCCACACAAACGAGGTGAAGTTTACAGGTGTCCTGGTTTCGGCTGGGGTAGAGTTAATTTTCTTCCTAGTAACTGGTACAGTGTGTTTTGGATTTAGTGTGAGAAAAATGTTGATAACACCCTGATGTTTTAGTT
>JAVKLA010000057.1:15309300-15319540 GCA_034782735.1 Sagittarius serpentarius | reverse complement strand
TCTGGACCGTGCTTTTGCCCAGAAAGGATGGACCAGACGGTCCTTGAGGTCCCTTCCTCCAACCTGGTATTCTATGATTCTATGAATATACCATGTTAAATTTTATTATGCTTTCCAAATTTCAATGAAATAGTTCTAACAAAACTATTTTTTATTGTTTCACATTTTAATAAGTACTTTCTTATCAAATGACATTTAATATTGCCAAATAACTGCATAACATTTCAGAGGATTTTCTTTCAGTACTTAGACTGATGTATTTCCAGTTATCAGACAGAAGCAAACTAGTGATAGATTAGGTCAAGAGCACAATTTTAATCTGAAATGTAAACTAAATAATTTAATTATATAAACATATATACACAAAAATGTAAACATGCCTACGCATATAAGATACAGTTTTAGCCCTGCTTTATGTATACAGCATATATGCCATACAAGACATGAAGTTTTTGCTTAGTTACAGTCTGTTAAGAGTTGAGAATTAGAAAGTTTGGGTTTTTTTCATAGTTATGTACCAGAACCTATAGAATATGCTTAAAATTGATTTGTGATGAGAAGATATGAAATCAGATCCAGATTCCATTTTTAATCTCTGTTGTTGTACGCTGTTCTCTCATGGTCTGTTAATAATTTTTCCTGAGTAAGCAGATTTTTATCTTTGTGCCCCATGGTTGCATTTCAGAACGGCCTGACATACACCATAAATTTATTACCGAATTTCTAAAGATGGAGATAAAACCCACTATTCATTTTCCTGTCAAATCAACTTTTAATGGAAGTTTGAGGCTTTGTCCTGTGTGAGGTAAAAGAAAAAAAAAAAAGCACAACACAAAACCCCAGCAAATTAAGAGCAGGCTGGGATTTTTATTCTTTTGGAGAAAACTTCTTAAAACAAGACCAAAGAGACTATAACCAGAATGAAAAATTAATAAGACATTATAAATAGAATCCATTACATGGCTTATATTCAAGAAAATATATTATTGTATTTGAAGAACAATTTATAGTTAAAACCATATGGAAGCTTCTTTTACAGTTCCTTAGGCATTGGCATGATGCATAATTCTTTCCTATGGTGAAAAACACAGAAAGGTGATATATTGTCATCAGTAAAGCCTTTCAAGACCATACCTGTTTACACAGAAAGAAGGATATTCCCATGTTTGAAGTGGTACCAAACAGCATGATTTTGTCCAAATGCAGTTTTTAGAAGTGTGACAGACACAAAAACTGATACAAAACCCTACATGTCTTTTTTCTTATGAGAACTCTGAAGAACAGCAACGTAAAATTAAAGCTGGTTTAGCTAAAAATTGAATCATTCTCCCTAGATTAATACAGCCCAGTGATCTAGATAAGAACAGCTGGATAACTGGGACAATGGATAAATACATAAATAACAGCAATTAAGTATTCCAACATGTGTTAACGTTCCCATTTCACTACATTTATTCTAATTAAAAGGATTATTTTGGCATTCTGTATGTTTTGTTGTACCATGAAATCATAATATATAACTGTCAGACCTGCGGCAACAGTATAAAGTTACAAATTAATGTTAATAGTTCCAATTTAAGATCAAATGCTGGCTGGTGAGGGAAGACTATTTTTATAAAATTTTACTATTAAAATTATATTAAAGGAAATAAAATGATGGCTTTTTCTAAGAATGTTCAGTTATTTCACATGGCTTTACGTAAGAACACGATACTTTCACTGGCATGTAGCTTTTGATACTTTCAACCTCGTAGGTGTCACCTAGGACACTTAGAATTAATTTCATAATCTTCTATAGGACGAAGTTGATTCTGTCATATTTAAATGAGTCTAAAACTATAATTTTGCCAAAGTTCACATTTATTGCATACTCAAAATTTATACTCACAAAAAGAGGGTGTATATGCCAGGGTTTAGGTGTTTGTCTTAGCTGAATACTGTGACTTGAATGTTATTCATTTCTAGTAGAGTCCAGAATTTCAGCAGCGAGTTAATCTGATTCTGCTATGTCAGAGCACTTTATAGCAGCTATTTCTTGTACAAAACACTTCCATTTAGAGAGAATTGCTTGGATATTACTGGTGTTCACAAATAGTTCTTCAGTCTTTTAAGACTTTTTAAAACCCTTTTGACTCCTCTCAACATATGCACAAAATAACAAAGATAGCTCGCTAGCTACGCAAACACAGATTTCTGAGGAAATCAACCTGGCTAAGTTTGGCATTGTTGTAACATCTGAGTCTTTAGCTTGATTTATTTTACATAGCCAAAGAGAAGATCATAAAATGGAACACATCTTGTTAGGCTAATTAATTCATTTTTAAACTAAAATTAATGATAACAGCTTTGAGGTTGATAACATCTTGATACAGTATTTGGTATCTACTTGGATACAGTCTGGGGCAGCAGCTGCAATGGCAGAAAACTTTCTTGCAAAAGTCAAATAGATACAGATTTCTTTTGTAAGGGTCACTTGACCAAAATCCAAATAGCATTTCCGTACTCAGCATCACAGCATTCAACCTCAAGTTAAAATATCTGACTGTCATGCACGTACACACATGCCACTATACCTAGCACAACCTAATTGCCTTTTTCATCTGTAATTCCAGGTAGTCTGTACAATTTTTACATCCAGTTGCCATAATATTTTAGTCAGTTTATGAAATTATGAATAAATTTCAAAAAGTCTCTTGGAAGACTGAAGATTAACTTAATGTCACTTTTGTACTACATCCAGCATTGTGCCCTAAATGGCAAATGTAGCAGAGCTGATTTTATATCCAGAGTAAATAAAAATGCCAGTATTAGCTGATTTTGGTGGAAATAAATCATTATTCTGACTTATATTTCTGTCCTCTTGACACCCTCGTGGTCACCACATTTTCTGTAAACTTGTCATTGTATAAGCCACACCCCAAACCTGCAAGTGGGAAGAAAGATAAAAGCCCAGGAAGCAGATTTTAAAATTTTTTGTTCTCTAAAGTGTATATATAGGGATTCCTGAATAGCTTCACACTTACTGTTGTTGCTGCTATCACATGTCTTTAATTTAAAAATATATTTGACCAGTATCTGGTACAGTGGTACAGGGACCAGTTCTGTGTGGCTGGGCTGCTGTCCCACTGCCGCATGCAATGCCTCTTGCAAGCATTCGGCTTGCACTGCAGTGTGGGACTTCATGGCAGTTTCTGGCGTGGCTGTTTATGCATAGTTGACAGCTACATAATGTACTTAGCTCTGTGTGAATAACTGATTCTCTAGACAAAGTGAAAAATGGGGAAATTGATTTGTTTTGGGTCATACTAAGACAAATGAGCCTCCTTTTTATTGCTGAACCAAAGCACTGCAGATATTTTGGTTTATATCAAATTCACATCCAGTTATTTTCTTGAATTCTTTTTTCTACTGTTGTTTTTATTTCTGTTCGCTTTGCCTTGCTCCTTGAGAAGACAAAATTTTCTTATCAGCAATACACTAAAATGAAGCTCCATTTGCTGTGTGGTTGGGCCCCCTGTCCACCTCTTCCACTCTGCAACAGGCCGTGCCCCTTCCCAAGTCTCCATAACACCTCCCACTGATCAGTGGGGAGTTCTGAATATGCTGATTGGTAAGTTAATTGGTGCTGATTGCTCAGCTGAAGGTGGCTGAGCTCAGCCCGCTTCTCCTCTTCTCCTTCTGCATCAACACTATTGATCCTGTTACCTTTTTCTCCTCTAATCAGCTGTTCTTTTTCTTGATCTGTATGAACTTCATTATGCTTGAGACATGGACCTGGTGTTAAATTTGACTGAAATCTGTCCGTGGGTACAAAAGGCTATCAAACATGGACTGAAAAAGGGATTATTGTATAGCTAGTTTAATTTTAAGTAGATTCGTTGTCACGGAGTCATCTTGAAATGAAAGGACAAGATGCTTTGTTTCCAAATTTCAGGATAACCATTTTGTTTAAAAACACCTTTTTCAGCTGAAATATTCACTGGTTGCCTGATGGCAGTAATTCATCAACTGTTTTGAAGCAAAATCTGGATGTTGATTGAATCTGATTTTTCAGCTTTAACTCTGTCTTTTCAGCATCTAGTCTATTGCACAGAGCTTTTCATCTGAACATCTTCAAAGAAGTCTAGAAGTATAGCAAGCACACACAGCAGAATCATTTAAAGTAGTATCTCATGCCAGCTGAAAAGAAGTCCAAGGAAAAACAATATAACTGATTGCTTGATATAAAACACTTGATGGCTCTTTAGAAGCAGCGGCAAATCCCCAGTCTTTAGATAAGTAGGTTTGAGGGGAATAACTGAAATCTTTCCTCACTCCCAACATTCAAATCTTGTGCACCTCCCGGGACTATTTAATACATGCAGTGTGATGCCTTAAATAAATGAAACGCAAGAAATGGGACATATTAAGGTGCATGTCCTTTCCAGCAGCAGAACCAGAGCTTGAGCTGTCATAGGACTGTGCTTGAAGGGCAGTCAGGGTTAATTAATTGACTGGCTGTTCTGGTCAGAGTGTCTTGGCTATGATCCTGCCACGTGTGACAAGGTTGGGGTGGCTTATCAGCTTTCTTCTTCATGGTGCTGTATTTCTGCTTGTCGTAGAAGTGTGGATGGGATGCATGTCCCTACTATCGAGCTCTTTTTCTTCTACCTAGTGTTTGGCAGAAGGGGCTTTTAATCTTAAGTTTACTAGGGAGATAAAGAAGGAATAGAGAGGAATCTCTCAAGCTCTTGTACTGATGGCAGAAACCAACACGCTGCTTTGCTTTAGTGTTGTTGCTGATGCACTGGCTACCTTTAATTTTTAGCAAAGCCTACAGAATAATAGCTCTGACTTCTAGAAGGGAAGGGGACCCTCACAGTGGTAAATAAAAGGTATCACTCACTTGGAGGGTTAGGTGAATGAGAAGGGTCTATGGATTCCTTCATAGGAAAGAAGCAGAGAGATTAACACACCTAGTATTTGTCTTTTATATCATGTATTAGGCAGATTACCTGAGGAAAGCTAAAAATGGAATATACGAGGACTCAAAAATGTCTTCATTGTGAGTTTTATAAATTAGACAGCTACTGTCTCTTTTCACCCTTCTCTTCTTAATTGGAGAATGATATTCCCAGGCCAGGCAGGCACCTTCCCTGTGTGAACGCTATCTGTTTGGCTTGCCATGAATGACTGGGCAGCCTCAAGCACGCAAGATGCTCACTAATGCTTGCTCACTGTAGGTGTCCCCGCGTTCTCCCATGAACACCTTTTTCTCTTGCTCCTGAACAAAATATTGTGTACACTGAAACTCTCAAAAGTCCATCTTGCAGGAAGGCTCTCAGTGCACAGCTGTTCTCTGCTTCCACCAACTCGTTTGCAACATGATGCCCATGAGACATTGTTCTGGGCAACACTGAGGCCAGACAGCAATTAGAAATTCCTAGTAGCCTGCGGTGAGTGCCAGATGTACCTTTACCTTTAGGTACTATCAACCACACATAGAATTAAGCCCTTCTTGCAAAGGGAAAATCATACAGATTTTCAGGTTCATGAGGAAGCTTGTAAGCAATTTTCTGTATTCTCCAAACACATTTGTGCATTTCTTTGGATTTTAAGTCTTATTGAGCAGCTAAATGTGATGAGAAATGCGAGCAGAAAGAAGCTGGTGGAGGTGGAGGCCATACTGATGAGGACAACATTCAGAGATGCTCCAGGGAAGCTGTCTACACTGGCAATATCGTTTGGGATCAGCCTCTTCCAAAGAAGATTGCAAACCAGTCTTCATGGTGGGTGCAAGAAAACTGTGTCAGAGGTTGAAAGATTTCATATCTTATGGCCTTTTGGCCTCATACTTGTCAAGAATTAGTCTGTGTAAGTATGAAAACTTGATAGCTAAACAGCTCTCCTGACTTCCTCCATGTCCTCCCCCAGCCCTTCAGTTCCCTTTGCTAATAACCTGGCCTTACTGAACCAGGATGTGTACCTCGGTTTTAGCAACCTATCTTGTCTGTTCCCTTTTTAGCCTCTCCCTTCACTGTAATGTCCACTGAGATAATGTCCTGGTTTCAGCTGGGATAGAGCTAATTGTCCTCCTAGTAGCTGGTACAGCGCTGTGTTTCGGGTTTAGTATGAGAAGAACGTTGATAACACCCTGATGGTTTCTGTTGTTGCTAAGTTGTGTTTAGACAAATTCGTGTTTAGACAAAGTCAAGGACTTTTCAGCTTCTCAGGCCCAGCTGGCAAGAAGGCTGGAGGGGCACAGGAAGGCTGGGAGGGGAGACAGCCGGGACAGCTGCCCCAAACTGGCCAAAGGGGTATTCCATACCATGGGACGTCATGCCCAGCTTGGTGGGGGGGAGGAGCGCTGCTCGGCCGTCGGTCGGTGAGTGGTGAGCAATTGCACTGTGCATCACTTGTTTTGTATATTCCAATCCTTTTATTATTATTGTCACTTTATTGTTGTTAGTGTCATTGTTAGTTTCTTCCTTTCTGCCTTACGAAACTGTTCTTATCTCAACCCACGAGCTTTACTTTATTTTCCAATTCTCTCCCCCATCCCCCTGGGTGGGGGGGAAGTGAGTGAGTGGCTGCGGGGTGCTGAGTTTGCTGGTTGGGGTTAAACCATGACAGATTGGTACCTACCTATTCATCTCTGTCTAGCTTCATATATGCTTTAATCTAATTTATGTAGTTTTCATTCAAAAAAATGGACTTGCCTTATGCCCATCTCTCTTGTCTCTTTGTTTGCACTGTCCTTTAACCCCAAGGCTTGGACAAGTGTTATAGACACTTGGGCAGAGTTAAAATGATGGCAGAGAAAAATATCATTGGGATTTGGGCAGGGTTTACAAAGGTTTTTTGGCTAAAGTGGTCAATGGAGCTTGCATGTGCATATAAAGTAATCCATTTAGACATCTGGGGAATTTGCACATCTAAACCTGGACAACTAGCAGATTAGGTAAGGTGTTAAGCAGCTGCTGAGATCATGGGGAGGTTGCTGAGATAAATTACAAAACCAGATTTAGTTGTGTAGTTCCACCTGGACAACTGATTTAGTGAAGACAAATCTAGATATAAATATCTATCTGGTGGTGATGCAATAGCTCTGAAACAAGCCCCAAAAGTTGATGTGCCTTTATAAATCAGGATTTTCCATTAAGTTGTCTTCAATTGTGGAAAGTCATAGTAAAAAGGAAAATAAAAAGACTTGCATATGCAGGAAGGACAATAAAATCTACTATTCGAATTTAAGCTAATATGACAATACATCTGTTAAATATCATGGTTATATTTTGTTAGTCTGAGACAGGATTTTTCCAAATCAGTTTTCCATGAAATCTTATTCATTAGTTTCTACTGTTACCCCTCAAAGACTGTTTTTTGTTTGTTGTTGATGTTTTACTTGTTTACAAATGGTAAAAACTGTGTTAGCCTTCAACTAGAAGTTATTTTCTTCTGGCTGATGATGTGGCTTCCTATCACTATGCTGAACTTCACCAGAAAGGATTTAATTGTTCAAAATGTAAAATGTCTGTGCATCCTGTTTCTCCAGTATTGTAGCAATATTTCTGTAATTCTGTCTGTAACTCCAAAAGTTTGGAGCAACTTCCTTATGTGAGGGTATCTCATCAGTAGCTCACATTAATGCTGTGTAGCTAAATAAAGCCTCGCAAAAGCTGAGATCTGTAAGATGAGACGCGGAACTATTTTTCCCCAAACTGGTTTGTTCTTCACAATATTTGAAATAGTGGTGAAGCTTTTCATCAGCATGTGCAATGGCAATATCTTCAATAAGATCACTGGCTGATTTTGTGCAGATTTCAAAATAGGTTTATTATACTTAAAAAAACCCTTTGGGGCTGAATGGAAGGAAGGGAAATGAATGCTCCCAGGAAAAATCTGTTCTTTGTTTCTCCTAAAAAATTCAAAAGGTTGGCACATTTTAATTCAAAATAAATTTTGAAAAAGTATGGACAAGTATTATATAAAAACTGAAGGAAATTTACTTTATTAAAAGGTGATCACAGTCTCCTTAAACCTAAGTGCTTGTTGTAACAGCTAAAAAGAGACCCATCTTGGAATACATTAAACAAAAGGATAAATCACAAAATCAAACCAACATTGTGTTTGGTATAGGAGATGGTCTCTTTCCTCATAAAACTGTCTCCTATGAAAAACCAAACTAAAAAAACTGTGCAATCTTTTCACCTTCCTACTTTGGCCTTGGGGGTTAGGCATACAACTCAGGATATCTGAGCGATGCTAGCTGCTATAAAGTATGAACGAGATCCACGCAAGTAGACACACAGTAAGGTCATGACTCACACATGGGGCACTCACGCCTCACAAAAATGAATGATTTCCCAACTGCTGTCACTTTGGGACACTCAATTGAAACCAGATTCATGGCTACTTACCAGAAGTGTAGAACCAAAATAGTTGACTAAATCAATCAGAAAGTTAGGAACAAATGTTTCAGGGCAGGGGAATCTCTACTAGTTTTATCTCTTTTGGTGTCAATAGAGGGGAAAAAAAAAATTACCATCAGTCATGAAAAGTAGCTGCAAGAAAGATTATTGCCCCATCTTCTTACAACAGTCTTCTGTTGTTGGTTACTGTTTTGTGAAGTAGTAATGGGTATTCAGAGCTTTGTAGATAAGTTTTAAGATGCAGAGAAAATTAGTGTGATAGGTTCATGGAAACCATCTACAAGAGGTTTGTCTGATAATTTACATAATTTGTTGACAAGAATGTTATGAAAGTCCTAGAAGAAAGTGGTCCAACATCATGCGGGAAAGGCTTTTCATTCTGGCCTTTAGACACGCATTGCGGGGGTATGTAGAGAGGGTGCTTCACAGACAGCAAGTCTTAGAAGTCTAATTGAAGGTTAAATGGAAAATATGCTTCTCTGCTCCTTGTCTGCTGGTGCACAAGAAAAAAAAAAGGAAAAAAGCAAATGGGAAAAAGAGAAAAGATTCAGTAGTACCACATCTTCTTAAAATAAAAACTTGTTCCCTTGACAATTCCAAGCATCATTTATAACACATTCCTTGTGACTGCGCTGAGGGTATTTGTCCAATAAGGATATTCTATAAATAAAAAAATATATATTATACTTAAGTACAGGAAATAATTTGACATTTTCCAACTGACGTAATGAAATAAAAAGATTCCAGCAAAGTTAAAAAAAGTAAAAAAAAATTCTTAACTATTATAACTGTCATCATGCCTGTATAGTCAGAATGTATTTCTTGGGAAATAAAAGAAGGTTGCAAATTAACATAATGAATGCATTCATTTGCTTTTAGCTTGAAGACTAAATGCAAAGTTGGCTTGTAAAACAGAAAAGTTGTCTTAATATAAGCAATTTTCAAAAAATATTTGAATACACTAATATATTTTAAAATGGATTTTGCCATTAAAAAAAGGAAAGCTTCATAGCAATGGGAACACCAAGTTAGAATTAATAATTGGTTGGGGGAAAAAAAAAAGTTTTATGTCTAAATAAATTATTTCTGCTTACACATTCCACTATGACATGATTTCTTTCAGCCATTTTGTGTTTCATTTTATTGTTCATTTTTTGTGTTGAACGCACTGAGGATTCACAGAAAATCATTATGCCTTTTTGAAAACAGAACTGTAAGGCCAGGATCTATTTATTCCTCAGTAACCGTAAAGGAATCAGTAATGCAAGTGCTGCCTTTGGATTCTATATGAAGTCATAGCTTAGATGCAGAGCTCTTGTATATGCTTACTTGGAAAAAATATTTTTTCAGGAATTCAGTCTTGAGAAATAGCAACAAATAAAATATATCAACCGACATAGCAGGTTTGTATGTGGCAGGGGGAGGTTAGTGTTTATACAACATCGTGGTTTAACCCCAGTTGACAATTAAGCACTGCGCAGCCGCCTGCTCGCTCCCCCCAGCCCCGCAGTGGGATGGGGTAGAGAACTGGGAAAAAAAAGGCAAAACTTGGGGCTAAGATAAAAACAGTTTAATAGGAGAGAAAAGGAAGGGGAAAGAGAAAAAAATAGAAATACACAAAACAAGTCATGCACAATACAATTGCTCACCACCCGCTGACCAATACCCAACCAATCCCCAAGCCACGATGCCCCCTGGCCAGCTCCCCCAGTTTATATACTGGGCATGACGTCCCATGGTATGGAATACCCTTGTGGCCAGTTTGGGTCAGCTGTCCCGGCTGTCTCCCCTCCCACCTTCCCTGTGCCCCTCCAGCCTTCTTGCTGGCT
>JAVKLA010000057.1:15293886-15309250 GCA_034782735.1 Sagittarius serpentarius | reverse complement strand
GCAACAACTGAAAACATCAGGGTGTTATCAACATTCTTCTCATACTAAACCCAAAACACAGCCCTGTACCAGCTGCTGGGAAGACAATTAACTCTATCGCAGCTGAAAGCAGGACAATAATAATCAAATGCAAACTGAAGTTTCTTTTCTGTAGTTGTCTTGTGAGGCCTTTAGGTCTGATGCCTGTGCATCAGTGGGCTATCACAACATGAGCCCCTCCATCTATGAGTATAGAGACAGTGCTTATTGAAAGTAATTGGATACTTATGTTTTGTAAACTCGTGCAGATATTACCTTAGTTGCTACACTTTGATCACATTTTCTAGGCTACGTAAGCAATTATAATAATGAGCTGACTTTTAAAAAAGCTTGCAGTGAATCAAATAGCTGGAAAGACATGATGGTAATATTGTTGTGTATTAACCGAACCCAGAATTTGGAAAGGGCTGTTTTTCATTTTGTTTCATTTTATTTTCTGATAAACTGTAGAAAAATAAAAACATCCATCACAGACTAATACAAGACACTGGAATTCAGTGTCTTATCTATCAGTATACTGACTTTGGGTTTATCCATCTTTTTTGGAATAACTCTAAGCCTAATTGTGTTTTACATGGAAAAAATTGGGAAATGTGTGTCCTTTTGTCTTAACTTTCTAATTTTTTAGAGAATAATTAATTTTTAAATAGAAGGGGAAAAAAGAAGAAAAAGTTATAGTCTCTTATTTTGGAGCCTGATACAGCCAAATCAAAGGGATTAGCTATGTCTGCAAATCAAGCACACGCTTTAATACCATCCCTGATGGTCAGTAAATTATCTTGTAACCAGTTCCCCTTAAAGTTATGAGGGGCATATCACTCAACAGTACCCAGACCTACAGCTGTAAATCCAAACTACCAGATGAACAGAGAATTCAAGAAATGTCCATGTTCCATCTGATCTCTCTCAAAAAGGCAAGAAACTTAAAACTGCCAAAGAAACGTCTATAAGCATAATCCAAACATTAATTCTTCTGAATGCATCAGAAATTTCTGGACTAAAGTCTACACTTTCCCCTAATTTGTGGCTGTCTCTCTCTGGAATTTTGGATCAAGTTTACTCCTATTAAGTCCACTGCAAACTGGAGATGATTAAAACATCAGTTATAAATCTGAAAATTAATGTGTGTGTATATATAATTAAATCTTTTATCTTTCTTCAAATATAAACTAACATCCATTTAAGTAAAGTTATTTTTTCTGGTTCCCAAGGATCAGAAATGTAATGGGTAGTTAGGCCTTGGAGTTCCTGGTAGATATATTTGGCAGTTTCCTCAGAAATTCCTTAGAATTTCTAATGAGACAAGGATCCATGTATGTATCAAATACCAGTATAATTAGTCTGGGAAAAACATGCACACTTGAGTGACTGGTTCTTACATGGGGATATATTGATCTGTGGGGATATATTTAAGAATAAAACTATAAAATGGCTTAAGAGAACATTTGAACTATATTTTTAATTAATATTGAATGGTAGTATTTATACTTCTTTTCCGAAGCAGAACAAAATATTCGTTAGTGTATTTTCATTTGCCAAGGACCATGCAGCCTGCAATATAAAGTGCTGAGTTTAAAACACAGATTCTTTTGTTGCTGGCCTTTTTGTTCTGTCAGAAGAAAAAATAAAGCATGTTTTTAACTTACTCCTGGTATCACAAAAGATACTCATAGTCTGCTTGATAAGCAGTAAGTCCCTATGCACTAAACTGAAGTTATCTCAAAGTTTTTGAAATACTTTAATTTTGGGCCAAGATTGATAATAAACAGGTTTTGGAGAAGTCTTCAGTATCTGTACACCTTTTGTTACGGGCTACTTCCGTCATCCTGAATGGGTGTACGCCTGCGAAGCTACACAGAGTCACTTAGAACAGTAAGGAAAAGGAAGGATGTTCCCTTTCGGGGGGCACTTTGCAGAGGGAGGAGTTTGGAAGGACATTTCTGCAGCTCCTGCCTGAGCTCATTACCCCACCCGCTCTGCCCAACTAGTTTTTCTTCTGTTTGCTTTCTGTCCGGCACCCACTCTAGCACTGGCTGAACATCTCTCCCTTGGAGGGGAAAGATGAAAAACATGCTCTGGGTTGGGAGACCATGGAGTTTTGTGGTTATGGCGGTCCTTGGGGAGATGGAAATGTAATCCTCCGGAGTGGGACTGCAGCCTAGGGCTGTGCCTCCCCCGCCTCCTGCGTGGCTATTCTGGCCATTGGACTCTTACTGAAAAACCACCAGTACCGTATCTTACTTTTCAGTCTTCTTTGAGCAGGTTCGCAAGTATTCATCAGTCTTTAAACATTACATGAAGACTTATCTCTATGGTTAGTGTGGGAAAACAGACCTGCTGGACCACTGTCTAAATTTCAAGATGCTTTTAAGCTTCTATGTCCTCTCTCAGGTAAGCTGTCAGTGTGCTGGCTGCCATTTCCCATGTCGTCCACACACAAGACTGAAAAGTAATTCCTACCAGGACAATGTTTTATATATCTGAAACTATTATTTTTGGATCTGAAATTTTCCAGAACTGAGCTCTGGGAAACAGAAAGTTCTATCTGACATTTTGAGTGAAGACAGTTCAGCTGAACAGAGTGAAAAAAAAAATGCTTGATAAATTATGGAAGTGTTCTTGGAATTATGCGAGAGCAAGGAAAGTGCTTTCAGTGAGATATATTCAAATTATGACTTAATGGATATCACATGCAGGGCATGGTTAGCGTACGCCTCACGCAGATTTTTAACTTAGCACCTGAGGTGTTCCAATAAGCAAGGCTGCGCTGGGCATCCGTGACTAATGTAGATGTCTAATGAAAAAAATTGCCAGTGGTGTAGATGAGTTATCTGCAACATTCTCCTCCCATTCCCTGCAGCTGTTCTTTAATGTTCACAGTTGTGAAGTCTCACACAGTTTTACAGTCAGATGCAGATGATCCCGATCCAAAGCAGACCATACTCTGTGACCCCAAGGTTGGGATACATCATGATTCAGGAGGATGAGGTAAATCCCACCCTACGAATGCTTCTTTGACTACAAAGGATGTCTAATATAAATTGGTTCAGTGATAAATGTTTACTTAAGAAAGATGAATTTCATTAGTACATTTGCATGAAGGACAAATGTCTACTGCAAATGTCCATGTTTGTTTTCTGCAAAACAAAGGAAAATATCATATGCAATAAAAATTAGTTTGATGTGGATGTCCTATAAGCTATGACCAGACAGAACGGAACTTTTTCATCAGAATGATAACATGCTTGTAGGGTCAGATTCTCTTATTATTCTTACTAGTGTGAAGTGGAAGTAATCTGCAAAAGTCAATAGAGGAAAACTGCTGTAAAACATGCACAACAAAATGACAAATCAGGTCTGGTGTAGCTCTGAGGTGCATAATAAATTTCTTGCAGGTCAAATTGCCTGTTAAGGTAAATACCTTATTTTTAGCCCAGTATTTTGTTTAGAAAATGAAAACTAAACCGAGACATTTCCATTTAAATCAGGCATTATATCTATGCAGTCAAAAGTCTATGGTTTCTCAAATATTCTCCTTTCTGCAGTCTATTGATACAACCTTATACATTTACTATATAAGGAAATAGGAATTTTTGTCAGTCATATCAGTCTAATTTAAAGTTACATTTTGTATGCCATTTTTCCTCAGGTCTTCAAATGTTTTAGGGTCTAATTCCCATTGTTCTCAGTGCCTTTGAGGGTCTAGAATTTGGTGGATATATTCAGGTTTTCCCATAGTTTCCTTCAACCGTCAGATTCACTAGTCAATTAGTAGGTAAGTTGGCATGTGCATTTTTTAATTATAGAGATAAGTAACTTTCTTCTCTTCTCAGATTCATGAAAACCAAAGGGAGTTCCAGTTTATTGTTGTAAAACCTGATTAAGTGAAAGGAAAATTAGATGCAGGTTGTCTCCCTAGGTTCCCTCCAAACTTGTCTGTTTCTGCTTTGATTTTTACAACTACATTAAAAATACAGTTAAAATGGAGTATAAGCCAAAAAACTCTATTTATAATTCACTTTCAGGAACCAAGATTTTTGAGAAAATGGGAACAGTCTAATCAAGAGGATCGGAAAAGTTGTCTCTCAATTTTATGAAATTTTAGAAAGTCTAATAAAATTGGGAAATTAATAAAATCTGGCAGCTGCATGGATGGTCCAGAACCTGAAATAGTTTAGAATAAGTAACAATTAATACTAGCCTCTGTATGTAAATGCTATGTTACATGATGAAAATAAAGGTTATATTTCAAAATGCTCTCAAGCTTAGCAAAAACCTTAGCTACACAGATGTCTTCCAAGTGAAGAAGACAATACAGGGTGTGTCAGCGAAGAAGGATCGCGAAGAACATACATCTGCAAACCACAGACGCCGCAGTACACCCAGCCACGAGTAGATTTACCCAGCTGGCAGAAAGCACAGTTCAAATCAAGACCAAAACTGCCAAACAAAATTATTCTGGTTCAAATAGATGGTTCCAGACCCGAAGCTGTCCCCAAACTGTTCCCAGATGTCTTAACCCTGGTCAGACATTTCATTATGGAGCCATGCTGCGAGCCTTCTCGGGCTTGTTTATTCAGGGTTCCAGTGGGGGGAGATGGATTCCAGCAGCTTGGAAGGGTCCGTCCGGAGAGGCAGAGGAGGCACGGAGCTGCTCCAGGACTTTCCAGTTTAGATTTGTCTAGAATAGAAGGCAAGTTTTAGGGCAAGATAATAATACTTAGGCATGCGTTCACACAGAGAATGGTTCCAAAAGCATTTAAATTACATTATTCCTCTGCATTTAAATTACATTATTCTTGTAAGGAGACAGCTAATGGGTGAGTTATGAAATACTTCTCTGGAACATATATAGTGAAAATACCCCACACAATAAGACGAGAATGTGTGTTACAGCACTCTTATTAATAACCGTCTGTACCTTTATCACATACGATCCAAAGCATAACTGTTCTTTCCCGGTGACAACTAGTCATTAAATCAGTGGAGCACTTCCTTCAAATAAATAAGCATACCTTATTTCAGGCTGTCCTCCTGCAATTGCTTGATGATGGTCATATTGAAGTAAGATTAAAGTTTCTGAAGTGCAAATAATTTCTGTCTAAAATCTTACTCAGTTCTTAAACTTGTAATAACGATTTCAAATGGATCTGGACAATTAGTACAGGTAAAGATGGGTAGTTATTAATATTTAACGCAGTGAGAAGACTTGTTCTTTTTCAAAATGGATATGATTCCTTCTATTGCTGGCAAAGAAAAATAGCACAATCAATGCAAGTAGTGACCATTTGAGATTTTAAGAGCAACCGCTACCATTAGGGTAGGGAAATCCAATCACTGCATGCATGATGAATGGCATCTGGTCCTTACATGTCAGTAAGGTTTGCCAAACACCAGCGCTTTGGTATTAAAACAAAAAGGGAAACTTGTGCAGAGATGGTGGATTGCACTCTTGCTCCCTACTGACTTAAAAACACGTCCCCTGAGACCCCAGGAGATGCCGGTGGCTACAACATTCATTCTTTACTGTAGTGCAGACACCATGGGGGCAGGGCAGGAGGAGTTATGAGGAGGATGTCTAAATTGGGGTAAATAGGAGTCTTTCCACATTCCTGGGTCTGGATGCCCATATAAGTTTGCATCCTGACAGTCTATCAGGATGAGGCCGTGGGGTGTACCACTTCCCTCGGTACTCTTCTGTCAGGAGACCTGAGGCTGCAGGTTTGCTGGTCATGGGGCGGCACGGTGTTAGATCCTAGTCTGAACTGCCGTGTGCCAAGACAACAAAATAACCCGGAGTACCCACCGGCTTTGCAGCTGAGGCTGAGCTACCCATACCAACCTTTATTTAAACACACTGAGGACTTTGTAAAGGCCCCTGCTAGGCTGGGAGCCTGATGTAATGACCTAGCCATATGTCTGGCTGTCATCGACTCCCGAGTTCTGATCTGGGCTTTGATACTTGTGGCCTCTGTGGTCTTGAGCAAGTTGCTTCTGTGCTCTGTGCCTGCAGAAGGGAACAATGATCCTCCTCCTCCTCCTCCTCCTCCTCCTCCTCCTCCTCCTCACAGAGAGGTTATGCAAATTCATTAGTGACTGTTTGTGAAGGGCTTTGAAGTAGAAAATCACTCCATAATTGCTAAGTATTATTTAATAGCTCTTTTATAGTAGGCATTTCCTTTTGAATTACCCTGCTTGATGTTGCATTAAAATGACATCATGCTCACTTGCAAATTATAGTGGCAGGTCATGTGCTTGCCAGTATAATGAAGCATGAAGAATTATAGACAACCCCCCTAAATAAATTAATTTGCAAGAAGTTATCATTACTGGGGTCAGACCGTAGGTCTCTGGTTTCTCACGTGCATGACACTAGCCATATACTGATTCTCGTTTATTTTTATTGATTTTTGTAAAATTAATCTGAAACTGGTCTTTTCATCAGTACCATCCAGGGCTTTTTTTCTTCTCTGATTAAATAACATTAGTAGACTGTGTGATCTGTAAATTAAACACCAGAGGTTGAAACAGAACTATCATTTACAGTAAGTGCACCCTGCGCAAATCCAGCAAACAAAGGAGAAAATTACAAGAAAGAAAAAATAAAGTCGTGTGACTTTGCATTGTCATGAGGCAAGAACAATCTTCTGGCCCTTATGCTGTAACTTTATGGGGGTGGGCGGAGAGTGCTGTGCAGGCACCATCTCCAACTCCTGGTCCAGTGCATTTCATGGTTTGGACGCTAGGGCTGTGTCTGCACTGCTGGGCGTGAGTGCCTTGCGCTCTTATCCCCCAAACACACCCCATCCGGGGAGCCGTTAGTCCCTCCGTGTGTATCCAGGTCTTCCCCTGAAAGAGCACCTACACAGTTAAGGGTAGGACTCAGGCCTTGGCGGGATGTGCAGCCACCTGGGGCCGGGGCGAGCATCTGGGAGCTGGGGCTTTGGAAAGCACCGTGTGTCCCACAGCGGGAGACACAGCACGATGCCAGTGGCACTAGGAGATAGACAGGCCCTGCTGTAATTAGGAGAGCAACAAGCTTTTTTCTAAACTACAAGCATGGGTATGCTACTTCGACTCATTTATTTTAAAATGTCCTACCTTACCTAGCACTTCAAAAAAGTGAATATTATTTTTAGTTCACATCTCTCTAATACTTACACCACGCCTTAGGATAATAACTCAATAGAACTGAGTTCTATTAGGCTATTAGGAAGTGAAAACCATTTATTGGACTCATAAAAATGGGCTTTTGGCATGTGAGTTTATTACTCTTTGGAATCATTTTTGGCTCATAAGTAGGAAGCATCTTCAAGTTATCGCTTTACAAACATGAGTTTTTATAAATAACTACAAAACTAGGAAACCTTTCAGGAGAAATATAACATAAAGATACAGAAATAAAGCACGTGCCTTTGCAGAGTTTTCCTAATTTTTTTTTACTGTTTCGTTGTAAGGATTATATATAGTGGGACAAAGAGTTACTGTCAATGTCTGTGTTCTCAACAGAAAGGAACATAACAGGGAAATAATTTCACTTTGCATGAAAAGACACATACTTGGGACCTGCATTCCCCAAATGAAAACTGATATTCAGGAGAGATAGCAAAACTTAATGTTCTGGAGAGCAGAACATGCTTCTAAGTGTCTATGGCACCAGTGAAGTGGGAAAATGTCTGGACAAGTTATTTGCCAAATAACTGTTATTTGTGAAGGAATAACTCCAAACTCATATCCTACTGCTTTGGCACACTGAGTGATCCAATAAATGAAGACAGATGCTGACCCTGGTCTTGATCTACTGTATGTAATTAAAGAAAAGGTCTTAACATTTTCCTAATAATTTAAAAAATAATCTTTTTTTTTAACTTTCAATGTTACAGTGTATTATTCTTGCCATCCCCAGCTAGTCTGTTGTTTTTTTTTTTTAAATGGAAACCCACTGAAGCCCAGAGAAAAATGGAAGAAACAATGAAGCTGGGAAATCTAAAAGTGAAATTTTAATTTTATTTCCTGAGATGTAAAAAAAAAGGTGGTTGAGCATAAAAACAATAAGCATATTAACACAGTAGATTCAGATAGTCATTCACATTCAGTTACTACAATTAACTTTTGCTCCCTCAAATCACAAAGGGGAGTTGAATATGCCCCTCTTAGCAGGGGGGGGAAACCAATGCCAGAGCAAGAAAGAAGCAGCTCTGAGTCTTCAAATGAGAGCCTTGCATGCTTAGATGGTCCAGCACGGCTGGCGACTTTTCTTTCTCAGGGAAACGGTCTTTCACGTATGGCTCCTCTTGGAAATAAGTTTCCCCCCAAAGACTCAGCTCTTCCATAGCCAAAGAGACCACCCTCTCCCTGTGGGCTGCCGGCGGCGGTGTCACCCGGAGCGCCCAGGAGCCTGAGACTTCGTTTGGCAGTCAGAAGTAAGAACTCGTTGCATAAATCAGTGGTACAGCCCCTCAGATATCCCAGTTTTCCTCTGTTAGCGATTCCATGATAATTGCTAAATCTTGTCATTTAGAAATGGCAAATGAAAAGTATATCTTTAGAGTTGGCATTTCTTTGTTTGGCACATGATTCCTCCTGTATAAAGTAAAGGGAGAAGCTCTATTTGCCCATTAATGTGCTTCACCCAGTCTTCACATAGCAAGAGAGGTATTGTCTCTTTCTTTCTGTGTAACTTTATTACGTGTTTTCCTTCTGAATAGCTGTTGTACTCAATATAAGGGAGAAAACAGTAACTCTAGAGAATATAAGTATTCACTCTTTTAAAGTTTGTTTGTTATGGATGTTCAAATACAAAGTTTGCTTTGCTTCTTAATGAAATGCCCATGTTCCACACATCCCCCAGCCTATCAGTTATTCAAAATGATTTCAGGTCACGCTCAGTTTAAAAATTAATTGAAAAGAAATTAGTCCCACAAGGGTATAGCTGTGAGCTGTAATTTTGACTGACAGTGGGATAAAAGACTGTAGATTTAATCACGTCACTTTTAAAAGCATTTTATACATGTAAAATTTTTCAACTTGCCACAAGCATATATGGCTTTAAATTGATCTTGGCATGTATCTATTCATCTGTGTAGTGCAGGAGCACTACAGGAAAAAAAAAATTAATTTAGGAATTACTTTGAGATACCTGTAACTAACTATTACTTTATCAAAAAACGTAACTGCCATTCTGAAAAAAAACCAAACCAAACCCCAAGCAAGACCCAAACCCCAACCCCCTTCCCATTTTATAACGAATTGTTTTACTAGACTTACAGTCTTTCAGTGTCCTCAGAAGTCATGGCACTGGATCTCTGATACATGGTACACCCTCAGTATTCCTAATGATACAGAAGAGGAGACTGAACAATCAGAAAGTCATCAATATTTATCAACACCACACAAAGAAAACAAAAATTTCCAGCGTGCTGTCTGTGCTTCATCAAAGATTGTTCGAACACGGATCTTGACAAACAGCTGGAATTGGCAGGATTTGGAGGGAAGTGTGGCAGGGCGCTGGCTGTGGGCCTTGCTCAGCCGTCGGGCTCCCCGTGGCAGCCTAGTCCCAGGTGTTTACAACATGGGGAAAAGGGTAAGGATGTGATTTCAGGTGTGGGTTAACACTTTAAGGTGAATAAGTACTTTCTTTCAGAAGCAATTTAAAAGGTTTGAATCCATTCCAGACCCATTTGGAACAACATAAAGAAAGTATTTCTCTCATGTATAACTGTTTTGAAACACGGGCAGCCTGCAAAATTGCTACTAATGTGGCAACACCTTATTACTTGTCCAGAAGTAAGCTAGAGCTTATTAAAACACAAACCCCTCCCTCCACTCAGAACCTGGTAATGGCACTTTTTGTTCTCAGTTACTGATTCACTTCTGCTAAAGAGATGATACATCCAGGTGATACTCTGGCCCTTTAAATTTATGATTTTGGGAAACAGGAGGAGAACTAAGAGTGTTCCTCCGAGGCTTCCTTTTCTTATCTTTTAAAGGTGAGGTCACTAAGGTGAAGAAAGAAAAATCAATAACTCCTTAGAAAAGTTACAAACACGTTACTTGGAGTCTCTCTTAAGATTTTTTTCCTATTGCTTTGCTTTTTCATTCTCTTTCTTCCTCAACATAATCTGCATTAAAATATCTCCAGTCCAGGCCTGAGGCTGTTTTAAAGGTGCCCCACCAGCCTGAGGATTTAGAGAGGGAGTTCTGCTTTAACTAAACAACTGCAGTGAAGAGACAGGCTTACATATTCAAAAGTCAGTTTTTGACACTGATCTTGAAGGACAGGCAGGCTCTCCTTTTAGGGATACTGGCAGGACTGACGGAGGAAAAATCCTTCTCCTTTCAACTTTAAGAATCTACAGTGTGAGCACCTGGAAATACGAGGTTAAATGAAGATGACAGTGAAGAAGTAGCACACAGGTGAGTACTTTACATTGGGACATTAGTATTCTGGCTAGGAGCCATCTGCCAATGGCTAGAGAGTGTTTTATAGACAAAGTGAACATACACGTAGCACAAATGGTCGTCTTTCCACCAGCTGTTTATGTCTGAGTCTAACAGATGTATTATGCAATAAGTGCAGGTGTAAAAATGTGCTAAGCTTAGTTTCCTAAATAGGAAATAAAAATCACTAAATGTTAGAGAAACATTTAAAATGCTATTTGGCTTTCTAGGGTAATAAGCCTCCTACAAGATTTGTCAGAGAAGACCAGGAAAAAATAAGGTTTTCCAGCAAGAAAATGGTTATCTTAGGAACACACAGATATTCTGGATTTATGAGAAGCAGGACGAAACTGTAGGCAAGTGTAGCTTTAAATGCCTAATGTTATGATTCATTTATTGTATTTTTTTCCCAATTACCCAGAACTCTCAATTTGATGCTGAAGTTTATCACAGAAGTCAGGAAATAAAGATCAGAAAATTACATCAGGAAAAAATGAATATGAGGCTGGCAAAACCTTGAGTAGAAAATGGGGTGACTGAACTACATATTGGCTTTCGATTACGAAAAGTTTTGGAAAAGAAAACAAAAAGTCGTATGCAGAGAAATCACAGAATGCGCCATTTCCACAGCCATCTGCTATAAGGATATGACTGTCCAGCTGTGCTATTGTGAAAGGTGAGAAAAACGACCACCTAAACAGGACCTGCAAAGAGGAAAAAAATCCCCTGACGTGTCTGAAATCTTGTTTCACACCTCCCTCACCACAGGGGTTTTCTGTTTCACCATACTGTGTATTAAAGTTGTGTCCCAAGCTGTAAAGCGTCATGATTCATGGAAAGCAAGTGTAAGTTACAGTTATCTCAAGACACAAGGGAAAAGAGATTAAGTTAAGGACCTCAACCAAAGAGTTTCTCCTAAATCTAAAGGTTATCACAAATTCTGGAAATGTCCCTGACACTTAAAAAGATAAATGCTGTTTTTCAAATCAGTAAAACTGACTGTGCCAGAAATTCTTTAGATCAGTTGACTGAAAATGCACTTAGGCAGAATGTCAGAAATTCTTATATTGTAATTGTTTAAAGTTACTTTTTACTCACTTCCGTAACTCCAGTGCTTAATTAACAAAGAGGGTAAAAGAATATCTCCAAGACAGTGATTCCAGCATCACAGGAGCTATCACAGGGAGCAGCCTCAGACTCCAGACCTGTTAATGCTTGTTCTTCAAAATCAGAAAGATAAAGATTCACAGGTCTGATATTATGAAAGAGCAGAATAAAAGAATAAACAACACCTTTTCAGGGCCCTTGTAAAAGGTGAATAAATAATATTAAAAACAATAAGAAAAAAGGAATGGCACAATTCAGTTTTGTCTTAAAAACATAGGAATACTTACAAGTCGTCTTTAGTCAAAGTTGTTAGAAAGAACATGTAACCTGTGAGGGTAAAGGGCAATTCCTTTCTTAAGATCTCCCCAACATTAAGAAAGGAAATTGCTGAGAACTGCTGAATCAAGCTCCTGTCAGTACCTCTGAGGCTTTCTGTTAAAGCTTTGCTTTTGCTGTCAAATTCACATGGAAAAAAAAAAAAATTCTCTACAACAGCTGGGATTACACTTTGAGTTAAGCCGCCTAGAGAGGAGAGATGAATTCTGTGGATGATCTGCCTTAGTGGATCTGCAGGTCAAGCCCCACAGGACCCCAAACTAACCAGGCATCTTCCAAAGAGTGCTTATGGCAGAAAAGGGTCATAAGAAGAAAAGACAAGACGGTGGCCAAAGAGTTAATCACAGGCAGGAAAAGTTTATAAACCATTTATAGTGCTGGAGCTTTTCATTTTATTATGCTGTTTTGGAAATAGTCTGATTATTTGCTCTAACGTAATGTGCAAAGGCAGTATTAGATAGCAGTAATAGGTTGAAATGTTCTGAGAGAGCTGTATGTCACCATACAGCTAAGCGCTCGGTTAATAGATATAGGGGATCCATGCTTGCTGAATAGGAACAATGTAACTATGGCAGTCATCCAAGAGCAAATGAAAAGATGGGGATATGGTTTTTAATGGCTTACATTTGAAATAGTTGGTTTCCATATCCCTGTTAGACAAAAGGGAAAGAGAACTGGAGGCCACCCTGGAGAAGACCTATGGCTGGTCCAATTCTTGTAAAGTTCTTAAATCTTGACATTTCAATGGAAAAGGTGTGGGGTGATTTGCAGTGCACACATATTTTCCCAGGGGCTGTAATAGCTATATCTCTCATTGGATTTTGTGGCTTCAATGAATGTGTTTCACTTCACAATTGACAAGAAAAACTAAATGCACACACGTTGTCTGATACAATGGCTCAGTTGACAAGCAGTCACTTGTCACTTTTCAGTGACTTGGTTTCTTTAGACCGTGTGAGCATGTCCTTAGAGTGATAATTAATACCTCACCGGTAAAAGCATTTGTGTGTTTTACTTCGAAGTGCTCATTTTAACCTTAGATATGAAAGAACTGCCATTTACTATTGAATTCACAGGGAATATGAGGGTTTAGGCACTCAGATTTCTAAAGAGAGGGAAAAGTTGTGACTACAGACGTTTTGCCTGCATCCTTCTGGGAACCTGATCCAACAGACGATGACTTGTTTGGTTTCCCTTTGGCTGCCGAAGCCACATTTCTTTTCAGTATAAAAAGGGACATGAAAAGGGAAGGTTGGTGCATGCCCAGGTCGTGCCCTGTATGGAAACTGGAGGTAATTGGGGTGTATTCCAGCCCAGAGCCAGGAATTCAGAAGCACCTCTATCCCTGCTAGTATAGGCGTAGTCTCTGAGAATGAAAAGCACCATTGTTTCTTCTGAGACATTTGGCAGAGCACGGTGAATGTGGCCGAATACTGTTTCCCCCACCACATAAAAGCAAGACAAACTTCCTAAGAAGTGGTATTGGACAAATGCTGGGAAGTCAGTGACTGACTAGGGCAAGAACAGGCAAATTCATCGTTCAGTAAGCATGCAAAAACCAGAAAACTGACAACGAGCCACTCCTTTTACCTCAGCTAAGTGTACTAAGCAAGTGGAAACTTCAAAAGTGTTAAGGAAAGAGTCATGCCAACAAAGAGGCATCACTGCATTGTAAAATCATGATTTAAATTAGCAGTTGATTTCTAGCTTGAGTGGAGTATATCAGAGGCTTGGCTTCTCCCAAGCAGCAAAGTTAAAAATAGGTATCTGTATAATAAGTATTTAAAAATGGGAATGAAAATATCCATGACTAGCTTAGCATGGTTTCATATTTTGATTTTTTTTTTAAATGTTGTCTTTAGTTTTTCATTGAACTCTTTCCAAGATTTTTTATGAAAATCTGAAGGCAAAATTCAAGTGATATCGAGAAAACCTCTAATAGATAGCTGCACTTTACGATGTGAACAAACATGAGCTAGCGTGAATATAAAAGCTGCGTCACTGTATTAAATGGATACTGAGCCCCAGGGCCTTAACTCTGTGCAGTCTTTCATTTAAATAACATTTCCTTCCCCTGCCATATGCTTGCTGTTAAATTAATATATTTTCCTTCACTAGTAATGATTTTAAATCTGATCTAAAGCCTGTCAGAAGCAATAAGGGTCTTTTGGTTGAAATCAGATCTTGGAGCTATAATTCTGACAATTTTATGTAAGGAAAATTGACAGGTGACCACTGTTGCAGGAGGAAACTGCTCAACTCACATGGTTTAAATCAAATCAGTATTGAAGCGGTTTATTGAATTATTAATGACATGTAATTAACCAGCAACCAGCAAGCTATACATTCAGGATCAATATCGGGAATACAAGAGGTAAATCACAATCCTGGGGTCTTACCAAAGGTTAGTAAATGATTACAAATTTCTAAACGCTCTTCTGCAACTAATCCCCACAAGTTCTAATGACACACACGCGCTTGAACTTACACACGCAAGTGCACAAGCACACGCGGAGGCAGGTTTGCATGCCCCCGTGCTGCGTGGGTCACCATCACCTGCTGTGGGAGTTCCCTCCTTCTCCCGCTGGGATATGTGGCTGCTCGAGCATCGGGTGAGCCCCTGCCACTCCTGACCACCCACCGACCCACGTGGGAGGGAAACACCCCAGCGAGGCCCCGTGGGGCAGCCTGCATGGGTAGCCCCTGGCTGGGTGCAGGCGCCCATGGGACAGTGCTCTGCCTGGGCTGAACAGAGGTTGCAATGCCAGGGACCGCTCCCCTCAGCATCAAACCTGGTTTCCCACTTCCCTCTCTCCAGTTTTTGCAAATTCTCTTTGCTTCTTTTACCCTTCTTTTCAAGGTAATGTCTCTTACCTCCCCCCACCCCCTCCAAAAGTCTGTGTAATCCCCAGCCGCGGTTTAATCTGACTGTTGGTCACCTCCTTGTTCAGCACTATCCGCCTAGGAAAAGCCCCTCCTAGGCAGCCTGGTGTCTTCTGCTCAAGCGTGCTTTATTCTCACTTCCAGGCCACTCCTACACAGACTGTTTTGCCAAAAGGACACCACACGAATTCCCCAGCAGTACATGTACTATCTATATGAAATATCACCAAATGCAGTCACTTACATCAAAGACACCATATGAGACAAGCTCCACAAACTTCTTAAGCCTCATTTTAATGATAGTTACTGTTTTGCCTTCATTTACTTCAACTGAAAGACTGCACCAGAATCCCACGATTTTCATGCTTAAAAAATTTGTTCTAACTTTCAGCCTAAATGTATTTATAGTGAGTCAGAAAAATTTGCTTCTGGGCTAGTGTTGTCCTTTAGTGTACACAGATGTTCTACTCCTTGGTGCTTTCTTGTTGGAGTGGGAGACGAAGCCGGAGTAATGACATGGACTCAATGTGAGTATGGTCATTCTCCCTTTATTGCAACA
>JAVKLA010000057.1:15262448-15284989 GCA_034782735.1 Sagittarius serpentarius | reverse complement strand
AGAAGCTGAAAAGTCCTTGACTGAGTCTAAACACGACTGAGCAACAACTGAAAACCTCAGGGTGTTACCAACATTCTTGTCATCCTAAACCCAAAACACAGCGCTGTACCAGCTACTAGGGAGACAATTAATTCGATCCCAGACGAAACCAGGACAGATGGTGTGTTAAATATGTTGCTTGGGTTGAAACTAAATTATCATTTTTATTTAAAATATTCACAAACCTAGTAGTTCCATTAAAGAATTTAAGATATATCCTTCCAAAACTAATGTATAACTAATCTGTCTTCCATGACAGAAGTATTGATGTTTCAAAAGAAACTGGAAGAACTCAGTGTTAGAGAGATGTGAGATAATACTGTGTCATACACAAGATCATTTTAATTTCATAGGTGCATTCAGAATTTAACATTCTCCAGTAAGTGATGAAGCAGGCTCGTACTAGACGACTACATGTCAACACAGATGCAGACACTGAGGGTCTGTTCTAAGTATGTAATGGTTCTTTCTCTTATGATTATCAGTTGTGTGTATTGCATTGAGTATCCTAGTGGGGAGACTTTACTGTCGAGTCCTTTGAAAGCTCGAAGAAGTTTCAACCACACGTGAGTCGAGTTTTTTATTATCTTCAGCTGCAGCTCTTTCCCATCTTCGCTGCACTCATAACTGTTGTTGTAAATGTAATAGGTCTGCAGCTCCTAGTCTTATTTCCGCGTTAATTTGGACTTCACATTTGCAAATGGATTCACTAGATCAGGCTTGCATCTGCGACAAGGTTTCTCTATCAACTCAAGAAAAGCTTTTTGCAATGTTAATAAACGCCTTACATTATTTTATTTTATTCCTACTGGACAGATAAGTGTTGTATGGTGGCTTTGAGGAGAATGCCACTGCCTTTCTCTCGTCCCATGTGTTAATATCTGTCCACTTCTGTTGTAAAATAAATTCTTGTTTTGCCAAGATTGAAAACATCTTTTGTTTTCTTGAAATGTAAGAGTATCGAAATCCAGAAAAAAAAGCCTGTGTTGTATCCCACTATGCTATCTGCCATGGAGAAAAAAAAATGCTTACACAGTTAGTAAAATTCTAGAAACTAAGCTAAGCCATATTAAGTAACGTATTAGTCTGAGCTTTGGCTTGCGTTGAGAATATTAATTTTGGAGGTTCACTGAAGCTGTTATAAGAGTCTATCAAAACCCATTCAGAATCCACTGCAAGTGTCTCCTGGAACTCTACATACAAAAGGATGAAAAGTTTACAGACTTTGTTTTAGTTAACATTTTGAAACAAATTTCCCAACATTTAGCAAACAAATACTGAAATAAGTAATACGATTTGGAGCATGATTGAAATTTAGAAATTTCCTAGTTCTCTCTAGGTTCCTCCTATTATTAAACATACAAAACCCTCTTGTTTGGTAGATAAAAACATATTATCCCACCAGGACTACAAAGACACACACTCCTGAGTGTTGGAAGGTAATATGGATAATTCATTCTCCCATACAAATGGTGTCAGGTTTGACGTTTTTAACCCAGGTGCTTCACTAAACTATTCCTGAATGGGTGAAACAATAAACACTTTAATCAGTACTGTTGATCTAGACATGATTCACTGTATTCCCGTATTTAATTGTTCCAAATATAAGAGGTATTAGGTGGTCCAGGGCCTTTTCAGCTTAAAGTAATTTCTGGATTCTTACTATGATGTAAAGTCATCAGTATCTGATGGCTGTTTGAAGGCCCAGGTAAACTTAAATACCCCAAATGTACTGATATTCCTGTCACTATAACCTGAAATGAAAAAGCTCTTGTGGTCATTTTGTTACTGATGAAATGGCAGGGAATTATGACCAGATACAGTCCTATGCAGTGGAGCAACAGTGAGAACGATACTAACATTTCTAGTCATGCATAAATTAAAAGATAACTTCATTCTGGAGATTTCTTTTTCTTCTGATGGATATTCTGCAGTTCTTTTTTTCCATTCTAGAACTGCTGTAAGCCATTGGTTCATTGGATAAGGAACATACTGGAGACTTCAAAATACATGATGGTAAAGGAAGATGGTTTTTGTTTGTTCAGTATGTATATTAATACTTTTTTTGATGGTTTGCAGCTGACCAAAGAACCGTGACCTTAGGAGAACTCTAGTTGAAGTTAAAATGTAGAAAACCAAGAGGTTTGTCTACCAGTTTCAATTAAGGAGCAAACTGACAGACAGTGTATTTTGGCCTGTGATGTTATACAACAATCAGAAAATGAAAATCACGTGGTACTGAACAGAAAATGGCTATATGAAAGAAAACCAGGCCATCAGAAGTAGAAATGAAAATGCTGAATATTTCTGCCTCATTCAACACTCAGATGAATACCTGGAGGATTTAGATTGTCACTTATGAGGAGAGCAGGGATTCAGTTCCTTTAAAGCAGCAAGGAAAAGGGAACCTTGGGAAAACATTAACCAAGAAATTCTGAGGCACAGTACTATTTTCCTTAGTGTAATAGCATGATTATATGGATGCTGAAAGAAGCAGCAGCCTCCAGGATTCCTTACACTGGCACACAGATTGTTGTCACACACCTGTGACATGACCAAATACCTTCATCATTTCTTATCTGTTCAGCCGTCAGAAAACTGTAGCAGCATCAAGAGGAGCGGCCCCTGTTCTTCAGCACCGTTTGACAAATCAGATCTCCACTTGAGAATATGTGGTTTTCTCATTTATTATTTTCTCAGTGTGATATTAGGACAGTAACAAGTGAACTACTGTTCTACCTCCTGGTAGAAAAACTTCTTTTTCTTAATTTGTTTATACATACTATTTTTTCTGTCTTTTTGAAGTTACTGTAATTGCATTTTGGTATTAATTTTTTGGGAGAAACATATTAAGATCAAATGGACACTAGCTGGTATAATAATTTATATAAGGCTTCACTGACATAACACCTTATTGAATTTTCACTATGTTAAAAATGCTTAGCTTATTTAATAAAATGGTGTTAGGCATTTTATATATGGAACAGAAGATTGTCATCCACGAGACTTTACAGACATAAGGTCAAATCTTGTTCAAATTCATCTTTCTGTAAACTCTAATTTCCCTAAGTCCAAACATGACCAGAGCTATTCTGATAAATTCTCTTCCATTCACATTTCTTCGATTGTTTTAAGTAGCTTGCAATAATTTTCTTTCTTCCACCCTACATTAAACTTTTGCTATATAATAAACATGTTTTGAGATTATCAGCTCGTTCTCTCAAAAATAATTTATTTTGAACAGTCCAGGGATTATCAAAGCAGTCACATTCCATTTTATGCATAGAAGACATTTCATCACAGATCTTCTAATCTCATCATCACTTAATGACAAGCAGTCACATTCTGAAGTTATTTATGGCGCTGGGTATGTCCATGCACACGAGTGAAATCTGGAAAGAAAATTCTGTTTTGACTGTGGGTTTCCTTCCTCATTTGTAATTTTACCTTTACAATGGGAACACCAAAAAATAAATTCATGTTGTATCTATGCAATATTGACATCAAGTACGTCTTCTGGGAACCGCATGGACATTTTTTATCCTTTGCAATTACTGGTTCATAGCTAAAGAGGATGAGATTAGGAACAGGCACCGGGGAACAAACCTCAGAAGAGAGAAGCCCTGGCTGGCACAGCACCTTGGGCCAGATGACCTTCTGATCTCCCTTCCCACCTCCGTTGTTCCTTGCTTCTAAGAAAAATGGTTCCATTTTCTACAGCCATGGGGAATCCACCCTGACTTGACTTTAGCCCTAAAGCTCAAAGGAGCTTTCCTAAACATTGAAACTAACTGCACTGGGTCTGTCTGGGATGAAGTTAATCTTCTTCATAGCAGCCCGTATGGTGAAGTGGTTTAGATTTGTGGCCAAAACAGTGTTTTATCACAGCTATTGTTGACCAGCACCTGCACAACATACAGGCCTTCTCTTTTTCTCACAATGCCACCCCAGTGAGTAGGCTCAGGGTGTCCCAGCAGTTGGGAGGGGACACAGCAAATGGAAACAAAAATAAAGAGATACTGTGCACCACATAACATCGTGCTCAGCAATAACAGCGGTGGTGAGGAGATGAATTTCTCCAAAGTAGATGTTGCGTTGAGACTGGCTGGGCATCAGTCTGCTGGTGGTGAATGGTTGCTTTTGCATTATTTGTTTCTTTTTCTTTTCCTTTTTCTTTTTCTTTTTTCTTTGTCTTTTTCTTCTTCTCCGTATTTTCTCCTTTCCTTTTTCTTTTCCTTTCTCTTTTTTCTTTTTCCTTTATTCTTTTTTTCTCTTTTCTTTTTCTTTTTTCTTTTTTCTTTTCTTATTAAACTGTCTTTATTTTAACCCATAAAGGTTCTATTGTCACTTTTGACCTTTAGATTCTGTCCACCATCCCACTCCAGGGGAGCAAGCGAGTGGCTGTTTAGGGACTGGGCTGGGATGAACCCACCACACTAATCTAGAGGGACATCTGGAGTAGCTACCAACAGAGAGTGAAAGCCTCAAGAGGGGAAAAACAACTGAATCTGCCTCTGCAGGTGCTCTTGGCCTCCAATGGACTGTTAGTAGCTGCCAAGCCTTCCAGTGAAATCCCCACTCTCTTCACAGAGAATCACAATTTTATTCTTCAAGAGTAAGCACTGAAGAGGAATTTTTGTAAGGACAAGTCAAGTCATGTGTCACTCTGTGTCACTGTACATCATAAAATCTCAGCTAAGAATCTCTACTTTGCCAAGTATACAAGAAATTCAGCAGTGAGAAAAGATCAACTAACAGTGCACAACAAGAACAAAAAAACTATTTGCAAGTTATAACCTTAAATCTGTGTTTACATATCAAAGAGCAGCGCTATGTTGCTTCACAGTGACAGAAGTTCCAGGGAGTATTTCCAGTAAACAATTGTGCTCCATTCAGGAAATATTTTACTTCTGTAAAATGTAAGTCCTAACATACTATATATGGATAATACACCATTCTAATGATATTAAATTGTGTCTGGCTCCCAGGGGATTTCTCAGGCTAGGTAATGTCTATCTAGGCCAATAAAATACTCAGCTGGCTTAGAAGGGAATTCTTGATATGCCATCAAGCTGTTTCAAAGACTTCGGGTGATTATTAAGTAGGCTGCATTTTACTTCTAAACTACAACTGAGCCAACATCCCCTTGTGGGGTTTCTACATCTTCCGCAAAAAGTAGCATTTTAAAAGTTAGTTGGAAAAATGAAATTCCATCCCACACAGAAAGCCCTTCCCCTAATACTACTTATATATTCAGTATTTTAATTATCAGAAGTTTGATTTTCAGAAAGAAAATGTATCAAATAATAAACAAGATCTTAAAAAAAGTTTCAATATATCTCATCTTTCAAAACAAAGACAAAAACTATCCCTTTGAAATGAAAGCAAATCAGTCTTTCTCACCTCCATTTTTTATTCCTTCCTGTACTTTGACTTCCATCCGCAGAATTAGCAGCTGATCTGAACAGTGAGGCACATACGTGTTAATCTACAAATGGAACACCTTAAGCTATTGTTTCCAATTTGTGTTAATGTTTTCCAGCTGAATTGCTATTTTTCTATGAAAAGTGAAAAGGAACTTTGCCAGTCTCTCATTTGTTCCCATCAAAATTCCCCAAGTCCCTTTTTGGTGAGTAAAAATATATCAAAACCAACTACAGAGAAGATATTTAGTCCTATTTTTTTCCTCAGATTGTTTGGAATTTGATATTCTCTTAAGGCACTAACTGCAACTGCCTGCAAACAATTTATAAAATAAACGTACATTCTTCTTGAGAATAGATCCGTAATTCCAAACAATGGATGAATTTTTCACCCTCTCTGTGACACTTGTCATCCTATAGCTATAGTAACTTAATGCTTTTTCATCCTCCATGCCTCCTCACTCTCAGGAGTGAAATCAGGATGGACATGTTTGTCACCATGGCAGCAAAACACTACATGTGTTTTAACCAAAGCAGATGCAGAGAGTGCAAATCCCTGGATTCTTTGGTTTTGGAGAGCTTTGAGGTGGCTCACTTAACTATACATCCCTGCATAAAAAAGAAAGCGGAATATTTCCCTGCCGTTGAATGCTAAAGAAGCCTGCATATTCTTTAACTCAGCTTGTATTTCCCCTGAGTGTTGGCATATGGCTAGTTACTGTATTTTTTCCCCCAGGGCAGACAATGAAAGCTTGTTACAGTAAAGTTGTTATTTAGAAGAGGAGATCATTTTTATAGGAAGCTTTGCTACAATACAAAGACTTTCAACTTGTAATAATATCATAGTAGTTTACAAAATAACTAATGGAAAAGGAAGGAAATTGGTCTGATTTATGGAAACCTGAAGAGTAAGACTGAGTACCTCATAGCAGGTACCTTAAAAGGGTTGCCCAGCTGCTGGTTGAGACAACAGTGTCAGTCAACAGGAACACTGAGGAGTGGTCTTTTTTTAAATATTGCCTCTTCCTTCATCTATGATGTCTCACAAAAGATCGGTGTCTCAAGTAGCGTTCACCTTTCTTCAGGGTCCTCTTCACTGCAGCACATCTTCCTTCGGGGTCAGTCGGCCCCATTAGGAAAGCACGTGCTTGACGAACAATAATACACAGCAAAAACACCTAGGTATTAGATGAAATAATTTGAAAACTGCTGAGAATTAAGTGCAATCTGCTGAAACCATGAAGTCAGTTTCCCTCCTACTTACTCTCTCCCTTTCTGCCCGTACCTGAACTCAGACACCCCTTCTGCAGGGTACAAAGTGAGTTGACAGCTCGGTGTGGCTCTGCTTTGCACTGCTTTCCTTCAGTTGGTGTAAGGATGACTTGCCTGAACTGGGACAGACCCCTTTTAAATTTTTATAATCCTATTGCAGTTCACTATCCCGTGGTCATAATTTGCACAACACTGTTTTGCCATCAGGAACTGTAATTAGGCAATACTCTGTGGAGAGGGCACTATCAAAGGCTGAATCCACCTGAATGGGTAAGGACAGGATTCACCCTACTTCTTGTTCAGCAAAGCAAGGCAGGTCTACCCTGTGCAACAGACTGCAACTCCTGAAAGTGCCTGCAGGCAATTTCTAAATGTCTCCCTGGAGCTTTCTCTGCAGGGAAGCAATGCTGTTCTGTACTATCTGAGGATGAACATATTGAGAAGGCACAGTCTAGCTCATTACACATTTCTTTGGCAACCGCCAAAGACCTCTGTTGAATATCCCTCTAGCCTCCTCTCCCTCCTTCCTCCACCCCAAATATTGCAGGAAATAAAAGGATCTCATAAAATTGAGAGCAGCTTGTGGAATGAGTTTAGTAGTGATGAAGTAGGCACTTTATTACTACCCACTCTGATATAAGTCAGCCTCAACTGCAAACAATTAGAAATGCTATAGATGGAGGACATAAAGATAGTCAATCTTGCAAAAACAGCTTAAACTTTGTACTTAAGAGGGAAATTTAATATAAGAGTGATATTTTCTGTGGTTTGTACTTCATTGCCAGTATTTTTTGCTTTGGCAAATTGAGAACTATCATTTTTTTAGTTAGCTATTATCTAGTACTGACTTTATTGCAAGCAACACTTGTTTATAAGAGCTTTAATATTATTGTTTATGGCATAGTATTATTGCAGTGAATGGTATTTCCTAGCATAAAAAGATCTTAAAAGAAAAGATGTATTAAATGAAATCCTGGAAATTAACATTAAAAATCCAGGCATTTTTACTCATCCTATGTGCTTGTTCGATCCACTGACAATAACAGCTTGTTAAAATGGAACAATCATATTCTCTGAGAAGGATCCTTTGTAAAAGAGGTAGAGAAGAGACAGTCTTCCCTTGCTTCCATTACAAGTATCTCCTACTTCAAGAAAAAGGAAGAGAGACCGGAAAATTTGGCCATCACTGTAGAGTAACTATGGCAAATGCAAAGCTGGCTGTCAGGTATGTGTTACCCTGTGGAAAAATTTTAGTCCTCACTCCAAGTATGAACAGCCCTGGCGTGAGCTGAAATGGGGTCCAGGGCTGTGGCAGGGTTGGGGGGAGCCCTGGGAGGGACAGTCAGGCCCAGTGGTGCCCTCAAGACCCCGCCAACAAACTTTCCCTGCCAGCAAGGTCCATCCTCACTACTTACATGGGGCTGGGTTTGGAAGATTCTCGCCATGAGCTCCTTCCAATATCTGGCTGTGAACAAGGTGGTGCTGTCTGGAAGGCCACAGCGTCAGGAATCATGCTGTAGGAGAAGTTAAGCAGCCTGTGGAGCCATCAGTGCTTCCTGAGGGGGATGAAGTGAGCTCTCTCGGTGAACAGGTCCACAGTGGCTAGGACATTGTATTTCCCTGCAAGGGCGGCAGCTCTGCTGTGAAATCAAAACATGCTGGAAGGTGGTCAGAGCTTTGAGGAGACCGACCGGCACCGCAGGATACCTGTAGTGTCCGTGCCTGGTGCAGAAGGCAGTTTTTCACTCATTCCCTTGCCCGATTTGGAGCAAATTGTAAGCTCTTCACAGGTACAGCTTGGTGAATCGTCAGGCCCCTGAAGACATTCAAAGAGCTCTTGCGGGGGAGGCAAGGGATGCTGGTTCTTCACTGGCATGTCTGTAATCTTCTCCCAGGTTAAGATCCCCATACTTCTTTTCAAGAAAAAATATGGGGGCTCAGCAGGAGAGGTGAAGGGGCAGATCAACCTCAGTGCCAGAGTGTTCTTGAGGTACTTCTTGAGGGCAGCTAATTTAGGGTGTGACAAGGCACAGATGTGCCCGGAGGGTACCTTCTCTCCTGGGGTCAGGGCAACGGGCAGTTATGTAGGTGATGGGGCAGCAGGGTTTCTTCTCCTTTCTTAAATACGTAAGCAAACTGCTGTACTCTTATAGGCACACCGATTAGGGCAAGGCTTGCTTGGCTGGGACGAGGGCATGGTCGTGGGGCCTGGGCAGGTCGGGGCTGCGGCCTGCGGGGCTGGGCAGCGCCGAAGGATCTCAGGGCTAGGGTCGTTCTCGGGTGAGGACATAGTGCGACAGGGGGGGATGTCACATTTGGTGTGGCTACTGTGCAATTACGTTCCTGGGTTGCAATTCTCAGGGCGGAGGAGGGCTGCCACGCTCAGTAGGTCTCTTGGCAGCAGGTGTGGTCAGGGGGGCAGCACAGCCAGGCTGCTGCTCAAACAAGGCAGCACCAGGACCTGGGGCACTTGAGGACTGCAATGGGGAAAACAGCCCCAAGAGGATCCTGGGGTTAGCTCTTGCCCTCAGGCTCTGGGTACCCCCTTCCCACAGGGAGGCGCAAGGATCTCACTTGGCGGTGACGGAGAAGACAGCGCTTCCCCGGCCAGGGCAGCCCAGGACGACAGGGAAGGGGCAGGTGGGTGTGATGGGGGATGCCTAGGTGCAACAGGAACCATTGCGTGGAGATGTCCCCCAGGTGCTCCTCCTATCTGCAGCAGCGACAGTGGCGGGACCGGTCAGGCTGGGGAGGACTCTGGGCCCATGGACTGGGGTGGAGGTCCCTGGAGAGGCTGATCAGAAGATCCGCTGGCGCCATCAGGGTCACCTTGGCCAAAAAGTGACAATTAATTTTATGAAAAGAATACTGGTACTGGGCTGGAGCCCTGTTCTCAGGCACTGGATCCGGGGAAAGAAAAAAAAAAAATGTTCACTTTATGATTACAGATGCCCCTGGGCAAAGGAATAGAAACCGATTCAAAAGAGGGCAAAGGCTATTATGGTTTTGCTTTTGCCCCGCTATGAATATTTCACATTCATCAGTTCTGAGAAAATTCCCTCACATTTTTTAAGTGCAAACTGACTGAGCATTCAGGGGAGCCACTTAAATTGAAACCATTCTTTAGCGCATAATGTAACCAGATGATATATCAAACATTTTTGCTTATTAATGCAGGATTTTGAACATGAAGGTTTGTTCCATCTTCACCATTTATCAATCTGTCTATTCACTCTGAACATCCACACAGGATAATGTTATATTCTGCCTTAAATTTCTGTGTCACCATAGTAGAGGAAAGCACTGCAAAGACTTTTATTCCATTCAGAAAACTTTGATGTGCTTCAAAGATAAGAGCACTTCATTATGTTCATGAAGAGTAAAAGTGTCCTACTATGACAAGAACTCTTTTAATATGATGGTTAAGGGAAGCTTAACATTAATTTCAAATGAATAAAAGCACTTGCCAATGTCAGGTCATTGTTCATATTTACCCTCTTCAAGACCCTGGTTCTCATCGAAAATGCTTACATCTTTAAAAATATTAGAGTTTGTTTCATAGCATGTCATAGCATTACACTGATTTGGATTTCTTGCAATAAGATGAAACATTTAAGTCATTAAGTTGACATTAGAGATAAAAGACTTTAAATTTACTATTCGTAAGGCCACACTCTCTTTTGTGTAGAGGGCATAGATTAGTGGCTCTCTCGAACCTTGCATTTTTAGAGTCTCTGAAAGAGCTTTGCAGTGACACAGAACATGCCTGGCACTATCCTGTTCATTTATACTCATGAATTAAATGAATCTTAGAAAGGAAGCAAATTTCATTATGCAGGAGAAAAAGCATAACATAGGTTTTCACCCTAACTAAATGGTGCACATACTTTTGGTCACTATTTCAGTAATGTTCACACTCCAATGAGAGGGACTGAGAGAACAATTTTTTACTTAAAATAATTGTTTATTTATACTCTACCAACTTATGAGAATTCACAACAAAATTGTTACTCCATTTGCTAGCTATCATAGAAACAAACAGGGAAATTAACTGGGAAATAAGGAAGCCTTGCCCCTTCTTATGCAGTGAGGTCTGTAAAGACATAGTAATCTCTTTTCTTGGTTCTTCTTCTCTCCTTTTAACAATTTTCTCTCCTACTGTTCATTACCCTGACATTCACATGTCTCCTGCTGTCCCCAGAGTCCCCCGCTGACGGGGATGTGTTACAGCTAAGTCCCTTAAACTGTTTCCATTTCCCTTATGTGCCATCCTTTGAAGAACCACCTTACCGTATGGTACGTATGTCATACAAGCATATCTGTTATGGTCAAGTCTGCAAGGCAACTGAAAGGGAGTCTGGTAGTACCAAAGCTAAAACTGTATGCAGTGTGAATATACCTACTGCTTTACACAAGAGCATTTACGATGAACTATTCTAACTGAATGCGCTAGATTTTGCAGGATTAAGAACAAAGCCAAAGCACTAGGTTACTGATTAAAACACTAATATTTCCAGCCATCAAGTTACATGAAATGAAATGTTAAATAGGCATATATGTAAAAGTTGAGGTAAATAGGATCCAATTAATCCTTTGCTGATATCTAGACTAAGCAAATCTTCTTGAAAGTTCAAAATACTTAAAAAAAACCCTTAAACTACTTCAAAATAAAGGTTTCATATTTAGCTTATTTTTGCTCCATTTCCTCCTCAGTTCTTAACATTCTGTGAAGTTCCTGCTTTCTGAAATTACGTAGTAGTGGACTTCCAAGAGTTTCTTCCTTTGGCATAGTATATACCATCTTATATTTCAGTGAGTGGTCCTCTCTTACGACACAGAAAACTCCTGACAAACTTACTGTATATACCTTTCATCATTCTATTGTATCTTTGTGTAAGAACTTCCTTTTTAGGTCAGAATTAAAAATAAAAATCTTCCAGTCTTTTCAGTCTCTTCAGATAGGAGTTTTCTTTATCTAACTGTTGAAGTAATTTCTGAGGTGGAATGACCAGAAAATGTGACATAGAATAGCCTTGAGTGGATACAGTACATAGTCTGCTCTTTGTTCCCTATGCTATTGTCCATCCTGTTCCTTATACAGGCTGACACATAGTTTACTTTCCAGGTAACAGACATACACTGAGCAGAATGGGCGGTCTTCATAGACATGTCACAAGAGAGAGCAGTTCTGACTGGAGCATCCCTGCATGTTCACCAAGAAGCCTTTGTACTCCCACTAGCATGTCTCCGAGATGTTGCTTCTCTTTGGTGACAGAAAATGAGAGCAAGGCATGCCATGGCCTCTAATTCCCCCTTTGACATCCCATCTTTCTTTCCTTCCTTTCCTCGTATGTTTTTATGTTACGTAGACACATATATTGTGTGCTTTTAGGATAACTACAGACAGCAAAAGCCAAATTCTCAGAAGAGTTCTTTGCCTTTTTACTCTGAGAGATGCACAGAAAAAAAATTGAGGAAGGGAAATCAATGAAAGAAGGAACTCAGTGAGAGAGTTTATATAAGGAGGACTTGTCTACACTGAAGTAAGGTGTTAGCGTACAGTGCACTAGCTAATACTTTAATTATATAAGAAAAAAAAAATATGATCAGTATATAACAGTTCCCTGTATAACAACTAGTTATCCAAATAAGGACCGTTTTGCCTTGATACACCCAATCTGTTCTGGAGCAGACTTTGGGAAGATGAATAAACAGGGAAGAAGCTGATCTGCATTCGTTCCTATGTGGTTGTATGATTTCTGGAGGATTCTAAATATTTCATCTATATCAGATAGATGTATAAATATACTAACCTGGCATAAATATACAATGCAGAAAAACACTCATAGGATAGGATTTATCTGAATAAATGTTGATAACTGCTGCTTAAACATATATCTTTATTAGCTGTCTATATTCCCTTTATGTACTATGAATCTTGTTTTATGTATTATGAAAAGAATTAAGGACTTAATCTCATTCTGTAAAAGATGCAAAATAGGTGAATTGGAGGCCATGGTGCCTGTATCTTTCTAGTGAATAAAATGGCAGTCTAAGGAGACTAGCTCAGTTGTTAGATTCAAGATCTACATGCAAGATGCCTGCAAGTTAGGTGAGATGAATTTCTCCCCCACTAACTTGGATCAGGTCCACTTGAGCAATAAAACTGAAACTTCTTACGAGGCCACCTCATGAAATTTCAGGCTGTAGTATCTGCCAGTAATAGTTTCAACAAATTATGTCAGTTTTATTTTACTTTGACCTTGTCACTGCAATTCCGTGCTTATTAATCAGAGACACATAATATTTGCTGTTTAAATCAAACGTTTTGATTGCATTGTTGCTCATGACACCTACTTAGAGGCAAAAATGCCATTGCATCTTTCTTGGGGTGAGAGGAAATAATGTTGGCTGCGTTGGATGTCTTTGTACATGAAGCTTTAAGAAATGAGTTCTAAAATGCCCACGTGCATAGAAAGGGTAGAATCAAATACTTGAAGGCATTTATGCTTGTAAAATCATTTGAATAAATAGGATTTCTGTACATTCAATAATAAATTTAGTTCAAAGGCTGTATTCTGTGGTTCATTTTAAACGCAAGATTGCATGGAGCTAATCTTCGTGGAGCTGGAAGAATAAAAGTATGAAAACCAGTTAAGCCTGTGGAGGCATTCTGGATTTAGAAAGTCATACTTTGTTTGGGGGACTATTTTTTTAGCTTCTCTCAGATTAAAATTTACTTCCATTTTCTTTTTTTGAAATAAGGCTGTCAAGATACCCTCTTGTTGCAGTTTAACCCCAGCCAGCAGCTCAGCCCCACCCAGCCGCTCGCTCACTCCCCTGCAGTGGGATGGGAGAGAGAATCAGAAGGGTAAAAGTGAGAAAACTTGTGGATTGAGATAAAGACACTTTAATAGGGAAAGCAAAAGCTGTGTGTGCAAGCAAAGCAAAACCAGGAACTCATTTGCTAATTCCCATTGGTAGGCAGTAACGGTGACTTGGGAAGACAAATGCCATCACTCCAAAAGTCCCCCCCTTCCTTCTCCCTCCCCCAGCTGTATGTGCTGACCACGACGTCCGATGGTCTGGGACATCCCTTGGGTCAGTGGGGGTCAGCTGTCCCGGCTGTGTCCCCTCCCAGCTCCTAGTGCCCCCCCAGCCTGCTCGCTGGTGGGGTGGGGTGAGGAGCAGACCAGGCCTTGGCTCGGTGTAAGCCCTGCTCAGCGGTAACCAACACATCCCTGTGTTTTCCAAGACGTAGCACCATCCCAGCTATCCCAGCCAAAACCGGTATTCCTCTACAGTCGTGTTTACTATGTGCTCCGCACAGAGTTGCAGAAACTTGCCATGCTCTCACCTGTTAAAAGCAAAGGAACAATGGAGGAAAAATATGAGACACTTAGAATTTAAGTGTGAGATTATTATCTGTCAGGTCACCATGGTCCAGAAAAACTGTACATAATGGGACAGACTTTGAAACAGACACTAAGGGAGTTGTCTGGGTTTTGGCTGCTCTCTTTTTGTTTAAAACTACATATGAAATAGCAGTTCAGAGAATAAGACCTGTTATTACAGTGTGAAGGATATGCAGCATATGAAAACCAATACCTGTTGTAATTGTAGGTACCAGATTGTCATTCCAAGACTTTGCTAGATATTTGAACTCCCAGTTCTAGGCACTGAGTAAACATTTAAAGCTAGACTCTGCTGTGAAGAGGTGGAACTGTAAAGAGAAGAATAAAAAAGGTTGTTGGAAGAGCTATGAATAACCACAGGTCCCTTTGTCCTAGGCTACGCAGCTATAATGCCTACAAAGACAGAGATACTGCTCTGTATGCATATATATTTGTGTAAAAATGTTTAGTGAATACATATCAGTACCATGCAGCTGTATTTTAAATTACAAATGTTGTATAAATACGTTCGTGATCATGAATCATAAATGAAGCAATGACTTCTGACTGTGTAATTAATATGTGTCCTTGCTGTGGTTTAACCCCAGCTGGCAATTAAGCATCATGCAGCTGCTTGCTCATTCCCCCCCACACAGTGGGATGGGGGGGAGAATTGGGAAAAAAAAAGAGTAGAACTCGTGGTTTGAGGTAAAGGCAGGTTAATAGAACAGAAAAGGAAGGAAAATAACAACACCAACACCAACACCACCACAAGTGATGCACAATGCAATTGCTCACCACTTGCCAACTGATGCCCAAGCAGCACTCCTCCCCCAGCCCACTCCCCCAGTTTATATACTGGCCATGAAGTCCCATGGTATGGAATATCCCTTTGAACAGTTTGGGTCAGCTGTCCTGACTGTCTCCCCTCCCACCTTCCCTGTGCCCCTCCAGCCTCCTTGCTGGCTGGGCAGGAGAAACTGAAAAGTCCTTGACTGAGTCTAAACACGACTGAGCAACAACTGAAACCATCAGGGTGTTATCAACATTCTTCTCATCCTAAACCCAAAACACAGCCCTGTACCAGCTACTAGGAAGAAAATCAACTTTATTTGATCTGAAAGCAGGACAGTCCTGTTGATTCAACATGTGCTGCTTAAACAGTTCAGTTCTTCCTTGTGCCAAAAACACGCTTTGTGTGTGATAAAATCCACTGCATCAGAGAAACAGACTGAACTAACCATCAGGCCGTGTACATCTACATTTCAGGGAAACTACAGTGATACTTTTTGAAAGGACAAAGGAACCTTTATCTGATTCAACACAGTTGAAAAGCATTATGTCTTCCATTAGATGGGCTCAGGATAATTTTGATTCAGCTATACAAAAGTTTGTACAATCCTAAATCCCAGTGAAATCAAAGGAGCTGGAAATATGAATGTCCTTGTGGTTCTTACCAGTGGTCTCTCTTTGTGAACCCACGGACTGATCTTCAATTCTCCTGGAAGTGCTCTGTGCATAAAGTACTTACCTATGCTGCTTCTGAAACCCTCAGTGGTAGTTATATGACCCATACATTCAGTGAAGCACGTCCTAGATATCTTCTGGTCCCTTACATTTGGAAATGTTGATAGGAATAATTGCAGGATGAAATTTCTAGCCTTCAGTGGAAGGTCAAGAGAAACTGAGAGCAGTTTCACGGTATAGCCTGCATTGGCCTTAGTCCATGGAAGAAACCTTGTGTCAGCTATAATGTCAGTAAACAAAACTTTTAGCTAGCTTTCTCAAGGAATGAGAGAGTGCTCAGGGACTCTGAGCAATGAGCTGTGTCCTTAACGCTATAGACTACAACAGAAGATGTATTTGCTATTTGCTTTTAATAGGGGCAAGTTTAGAACTGTAACGTGTGCAAGCGATCACCTTGATTAACAGTGTAGATACTGCTAAAATCTTCTTTTGTCACTTCCAGTTCCTGCCATTTAGTGTGGTAATACATGGGAGTGAATTCATCTTCAGTTTGATAGTCTGTCCCTTAAAGATTGCAACAAAGGCTGTGCCCGATGTAGCAGGGATCTTCCGCAGCTACTGCTGGGGTGGCGGGGAAGGCGGGGGAGAAGGAGCTTTTGTCCCTCAATCACAGCAAACTGAGTAAAAGGACTACCTTCGTGGTTTCAACCTTGCAAATTATTTTCAAAACTGGCAAGAAAGTGGCCTTTTTTTTACCCTACCCGTGATTAGGTTATGGCTCTTTGGCCTATCACATATAAATTCTTTCCTTAAGAGGTTTACTGTCTTAAATTTGTGTTTGATTTACTTGGTTATTAATCCAGCTTCTTACTAATAGAACTACATTTATTTCAATGTCTATAACACCACAAAGTAAAAACAAAAGTATTTATGAAGAAGGAACAAGTATCCATGCAGCATGGAATGAATCACTTAAAAGTCAGATATAAAACCTGATAAACAGACGCAGTTTTGTTTTTTCTTATTTAAAATTTCTTTTTTTAGAGATTTGGCACTCTAAACTTCTGCTAAAATTTAAACTGTTGTAGAAAATCAATTTAATTTAAACAGCCACAATGGTTACAATATGCTGTATGTAAACCATATAAGTTATAGTGCAGCTGCAGATAAGCTATAACATATATGTGTATAGATAAATGTGATGAAGTATTGTACAAGTACACTAAGTTGGCACTGGTGCAAGGTACAGTGAAGTCTTTGAAGACAGAAAGCACCAGCGCTGAAATGGTAGTAATAAGGGCAAAAGTCAGATGCATTAGCAACACCTCTGGGATACTTAGTAAGAGTCTAAATGTCCAGTTTAAAAGTAATATATGGCAACAACACCAAAAGAAATAATTCACGGACTGTTAATGATTTGAATATAGCAGATCTTGGGGCTAAGTCAAGACACTAGGGCTTAAGAAATCTAGATTTAGTTTTTGTTTTGTAAAATACTTCCTCTGGTATTCTGAGGAAGTAAATTACTTTGAGTTACCAAAAGATCTTTTAAAATAAAGTCCAGCATAAGCCTTGTGGTTTTTTCCAAATACAGGTTTTAAGATCCTTCACCACAGTAATGGGTACCCTGTGAGTCCCAAGAGTTAAACAAACATGCAGTGTCATTGTTGCTAGACTACTTAGTAAGCATTTTCCAGTGTTATTTCAATGATCTCCAGTTAGCTAATACTGTTACAGTAGATAATGTATGATATAAATACATAATGTGAAACATGCCTTCCTGTATAAAAAGTATACATGTAATTTTAAGTTGTTACACTATACATACTGTTATAAGCTATGCAATAGTAATTTTTTTTTAAACCTTAAAAAATTATTGTTCAGACATTAAGGTTCGTCTGGAGTTTCCGTGTATATAGGGGCATGTATAGCATATAAATGGATAACTGAAGAGGGAAAACACTCCATCTGGTGTGATGTGTCTACATTTCTAGCATTTTTTTTTTTTCCTAAACAGAATTAAAAAAAAGCAAAGACAGATTTGTAGATCAAATTGTAACCTTTTGATTTACCTTGTAAGAAAGTCACTTACAGTGACACACCACTCACTGCCCTAACAACTGCTAGTAGGATAGGCAGAAGCTAAATAGCTTTGAAAAATTAGATAACTTGTATTGCTGTCCAACATAAAGATCTCATTTGTGATTTTCATTGCCAAATGATATTGGTAACCAGCCATATATGGTGAATTTTGATAGGATCTATAAAGATGCCTCTTTTACAGTTATGATCGTTTTTTCAGTCCCCAAGTGAGCATTTTTCCAGACAGTTGTTCTGGGATATAAGTTTTTTTATCTTGTTTATTTATAATGTTTAGATCAGCTAACCTTTTCCTTTTTTAAAAAAAGCTTCCAATTCTAGGTACTTGCTCTCTGATTGGTGGTGGTGATTGTTTTTCTCCATGTCTTCCTCACACAAATTCAGTTTGTGAGATCTCAAGAGTTTGAGATCTGAAGATGATTATTTCAGTATAGATAACTGCATGAGGACACAATGAAACCCAAAATGGGATCAGGAGATTTTAAAGTTACTTTCATGGGGAAAAAGCTTAGAAAACATCTAGGTAGCACAAAGACTTAAATTAAGGCACAAAATAACCGAAAAGAATTGTCCAAAAAGGGAGACAGAAGACAGTGTCGTGTTGTAGCTATAACATAGCTATAACCATAGTGTTGTAGCTGTAAATAGTTACCAGGAGCTACAAATCACTGATGTCTTAGAATGTGGGTATTGTGGATTTACAGCAGTATTGGATTTGAATCAAGAACAGTTACCACAGATCTCCTAAGAAAGTCTTGTTAGCAGTTCTTCTGGGAATCTTTGTTAAACATCATACAGTCCTTGCTTGTCCACTCTTCCAGCTTGTCCAGGTCTCTCTGTGAGATGGCTCTCCCTCCTGACACGTTCACCTCATGACCCAGTTTTGTGTCTAAGTGTCTAAGACTAGGCTTAACGGTATTCTTTGTGTGGGAAACTCACTTGAATATAAGTTTTGTTAAGAAGAAGAAAAGTTCATTTGTAACTCACAGCTCCCACTTCTGAGCGAGACCATGTTTGCAGAGGTGGCATTCTACATTTATGCCACTTTAGAAATGCTTTGCTTCATCAAACATGCCCAAAGATTTCTGCCTTGCTATAAAAGAAATATAGCAACGTGTAGGGTTTCCATTTCCTTTGTTAGCACTCAATGGGCTGCTTAGACAAAGTAAAGAAAGAAAGTAATTCGAAAGACTTCCAAATTTGTGTGTGTGTGAGGTCGCTACATGATATAAATTGTCTCAGTTGTGGGCTGGGTTTTTTAAATATTTTTTTCTTTCTATTAAAACAAAAATAATTAGTCAAAATGACAACCCCTTTCCCCAGCAGACTCAGTTTCTCATATTCTTGTATTTTATTGTGAACCTTGTGGTATCATTTGGCAGCTTTAAAGAAGAGTAATAGCCAAGCTGCAAACACATGCCAGCTACAGAATAAAACCTACAGTATATTAATCTGCTGACCTTTGCACTGAGAAAATATCTAGTGCTCTTTATTTATAAAAGCCTATCAGCAGTACCCTGCTACACTGTTATATATAGTAAGTGCTGTATATATCAGTTGATCTCTGTGTATAGTTTATGGCATCTAAGGTGTAGTAAAAGGATACATCAGGGTTTATCATCTGCACCCTGCTGGTCACTTGACAGGCATTTCTGTTTAAGATATATGTCAAAGAGTAAAAAGAAAGTGTATTGAAAGAAGAAAGGTATCTATTAAAACAGTACAACTGGCAACATCTGGGAAGACCATCAATAGAATTTTATAGCTTGCATTTGCTTGAAGTTAAGGTTTATTACCTGAAATGTGTGGTAAAAGAATTATGTCATTTCTCACCCAATTGTTACAGCAGAACATAAGGAGTGTGTTGTATCCATGCCTACAATAAAACCCACTTCTTTTTATATATCTATACACACACACCAAGTGGTTCATCTGGTTTGTGTGTGCTAAGTAGTGAATAAAACCAGATATGAATCAAAGTTTAATGCCCATCTATGCAAAATTATTTTTTTAAAAAGAGATAAAAGAAAAAAAATTCTTGTACAGGACCATTATACATCAATATTCTTTGGATTGTATGTAGATTAGTGCACAGGAATTGTTAGAAACACTGCAAATCTGATATTAATGGAGTTTTTTTAAAGGATGAATGAATAGGAAATATTGAGTAACATGGTTAGAAACAGAAAGCTGGAGATACTTCTTGCATGCTAGGGGAAAAATACGAAGAGTTATAAAAGCTTGTTTTAAGGACAATCCCTCAGAAGTAAAAGTTCCTTAACAAAGGCTCAGAACCCCCTTATTATCTAATTTAACATGCTAGCATCTTCCTTTGCAGCAGTGACATTCACACTACAACTTGGAAGTACACTTGAATTACGCTAAAAAGATGTATTAATTTCAGCAGAAATTCATCTCCTTCCTCTATATATAAACTGCTTGAGCCTTCCAAGAGATAAGGAAGCCTTTACTGGTTCCAGGATTATTCCTTGTGCTTTATAATGGGCCACATTTCAATATAGAAAATTAACATTTTAACAAAACATCACATTGTAAAGAGTCAGGAAGAACCACAAAGGAACAAAACTAAACCCTGAACAATGTTTTAAAAAACCCTTTTCCCTTTCAGTTTTGGAGATTTTGGTCAGAAATGATGAATAGCCTGGTTTCCATACTCTTAACTAAGTGCTCGGTTATGGAGGACCCATATTTAGTGCATCGCTTAACCACTGCAGTGAATATGAGTAAAAAGTTATTATAATGAGGCCTGTATAGAAAAAGGATGGCAAAATTACTACTCTGTTTTGAAACTGCAGAAATTATTCCTTTCTCACCAGACACGAGAGCCACTCAATCCCATTTTATTCCAGCAGGAGCTGTTATCTACTCAGCATTTCATGGATAGAAAAACTGAAAATCAGAACACTTGCTAAGGTGTCTAACTATGTCTATATGGACCTAACTTTTTTTATCTTCTTTAGAAAATTTTGGCGAGAAGCCCTCAGGCAGTTTTCTAAAAGTAGCACAGTTGGTTGTTTGGGAAATGATTCAGCCTTATTACTTACACTCTTTTCTAGGCAACCATTCTTCATTTCTGACAGAGGCTTTTAACTGGGTTAGACTTAGCATAGGTTTTTTACAGAGTTGGATTAATTTGCTGAATTTTCCCATATGGTTAGAGCATTTGTGTTTTTTAAAAAAGGAATTATCTGTGATTGTGGACTATAAATAGAAGAAAAAATAAACAATTTTTATATGCATAAGAACAGAATATTATTCAATGTTATCATTAGATAGAGCTATTACATTCCTGTTAAGCAATATTTTTATAATAGTAGATATAAAGACTCTCCAAGCTGTCCAGATGTAAAAAATCAGTATTGTAATAAACCATGTAAGAAGGACTGCTGTAAAAGGGTCATGAATCCAAAAGGCAAATCGTAAACCCAGATTCATGTTTTTTTCATTGTAGAAAAATTGCTAAAGTCATTTAGTTAAATTTAATTAGTTTAGAAAAAGAAAATTCTCTCAATACCTGTGTCCTATATAAAAGTTATTAAATCAAGATAGCAGCGAGTCAAAGACCATAATTAAAATATAAAACAGTTAAATGAACAAGAACTTATTTGCGGTCAGAAAGACACTTGCCTTGTCGGTAAACATTTTCTAGCATTGTTTACTCTAAGTTGTTCATTTTTTCTAGTTTTGTATTAAATGCCTTATGGGTCTTACCCCATGCAGAGATGACTATAGGCAAAAGTGAACACAGAAGAAGACAAATGGCTACTCTGAACTTGTTAAGCATCTTCTTTTTCTATGTCAACCTTAACTCTTCCACCCCCAAAGTGAGCTAGCCATTTTCTCTTAAATACAATTACTCAGCTACTTTTATCTTTTAGAAACTTCTTCATTCATAGGACATCTACAAATTTTGCTAGTTAATTAACATGATGTGCCACGTGCTTAAGACAACACAAAATAAAAATGCCTGTTCTGAGAGTCCAACAGATGCAAAAACTTACATCAACAAGCAAGCTTAATTTGTATCTTGTATAGCTGTATCAAATAGATCTATTTCATTTTACAAACACACTTAAGAATAAAAGACAGCATATTATTTTTCTGATTAAATTTTTTTTTTAAGGGAGAATGGAGTAGACTGGGATCAAACAAGCCCACCTCCTCTCCTCCTCCCCCCACCAATCTTTCCATGTGTCTTGCAGGTGGAAGCACTTACAATCCCCTCCTTCCTGGCAATTATCTGGCATGGTATTAGTTCTATTTTGACTAATTGCCATAATGCTTTTCACAGTATGAAGCAAATTTGAGTTTACAACGGGAGGGTCATGAAGATACGACATATTAAATAGTGTTTATGCTCATGAGTTCGTGAGCTCTCTATTTCGGTCTGAAATTTTTTCTGGAATGATTTTTGATACCCTTCACATTATAGCACTTCTTATATTATGTCTTAGTCACCTAAATTTTATCTTTAGATTAACAGAGGGCTAGTTTGGTTTATTTTAAATGGAGGGGAAAATCTCATTATACAGTGAGAAGATGAGTATTGCTGAAATTAAAGATAATAAGCCAAAGGCATTAAGCTATCAGCTGTCTGAACAGCTAAGATACTGACACTTCTGAACATCAAAGCTTGGTCTAAATTGTCCCTATTATTTCTAGGTTAAAAAAAAAAAAAACAAAACCTGAAAATTGTCAGGAAATTACCATATTATTCCACTTTTTGCATCTTGACACTATGACTATGGATAGAATCATAGAATCATAGAACGGCTTGGGCTGGAAGGGACCATCAAAGGTCATCAAGTCCAACCCCGCTGCGGTG
>JAVKLA010000057.1:15252126-15262348 GCA_034782735.1 Sagittarius serpentarius | reverse complement strand
CAGGTGTGTCAGCCACACCACTCAGCTTGGTGTCATCAGCGAACTTGCTGAGGGTGCACTCAATTCCACCATCTATGGCATTGATGAAGATATTAAACAGTCCCGGTCCCAGTACGGACCCCTGAGGGACACCACTGGTTAGTGCTTGCTGAAATTGTTTCACTAGTAATAAAGTCACATTTTCCTGGCTCTGTTAAATTACGTAAGGGTGGAAGTAGTTTGATTATTTATTAAACAGGAAAATGTATACCTGAATGAATAATGCTGCACCATACTGTGAAACTTTGATTTTCATTTTTATCAGTAGAAATAGGCAATATTTAACATCTTGAATGATCAGAGAAACAGGAACCTTAAGGTATGTATTTCACTTGCTTGCTATCTATTCTCTAGGCCTGAAAAAAATGCATTGTTTAGCAACCGCAAGGCATTACAGAGTGAGAAACCAGGGTTTGCAGACTTTCCATCATCAGCTTTGAAAGACTAACTTTTATGCATGCATATAAATATATGTAAAAAAGCTCAGCATCTATATTTATGAAGGTGATTTCTACAGATAATACCCGATGCTTTCCAGAAAATACAAATAGCCATGTCAAAACAGATAGGTAATCCAACACACAAGACTAGCAATGACTCTTAGATTGCAGTTAGACTCGCATTTGCCCCTGTCTCAGTAAGGAAACGTAAAAGGTATGTTTTCAATTCACACATACATGATATCAAAAATTTTACGGGATTTAAAAATTATTAGTTTTAGCAACTACTAGACATTTTGATACCTCAGAAATTTGAGATCACTATACATTAGTATGTTTAAAGGAGAATACACCAGCTGAAATTTGAATGATTACTATCAGTGGTTACTATCATTTTTAAAGATCACCACTGGCATTACATGTTTCAGTGTCTTGGCAGGAGGTCATTTTCGGAAGGTTTCAGATTTTCTGTACATCTTTCTACTTAAGTTTGTCATAAGCCTCAAGGGAAATAAATGACCTAACTTTTTTGCGACGACATGATGTGTAATACATCAGTTTGAAAAAAACAAACAAAACAAATCGAAAACCAAAACTAAAAAAAAAAAACCAAACCAAAAACAAAAAAGGAAAGTACAATCTGTAAGATTCATCTCATGCAGGATGATGATACCCTACACTATTGTTAGAAGGAATATATATTAATCTACTTTAATTAGATATTAAATGAATCCTTCCCCCTTCCCCCTTTTTTTTGTAAACCAATAGGATATCTAACAAAGATTTCAAACAAGAACAAAAAAAGACATATAGATGTGTAGTTCATTCTTTCTTTTACTTCATGGAATGACTGTTCATTAAATTGTCACAAACCTACATGAAGTCCTTCAGTAATGGACTTTGATTTTAAATGCAAAAGCACTGGTTAAAATCACAGATTAAAAATGACAAGAATAAAAACAAAAATGGAAGAGAATGACACCTCGCTAAGACAATTTTCATCCTGTGAAGCCTACTGTAAATACAGGAAACGGTATTCTGCTCTTGCTGCACAATCTCACCTGTACCAACAGGTTTGCTCATGGCTGAACTGGCAGCGAGAGGAGAAATAGATCCACCACGTTTCCATTACGGAGACAGCAGGTAGGCAGATACTGTACTGAACTGAAAAGCGTGGTGGAGCATTCCTTCAAATTCATGTAGACTCTTGTGGAAATGTATGCGATAGATATTTATCCAAGATTGTGTTGTCAGGTACAAACCATTTGGTTCCATACAGGAATAACTCAAAGGCGGCTGCTGTCCTCTACTGCACCGGAGGTCAGACTAGACAATCCTAGCTGTCTCTTCTGGTCTTAAGCGAATCAAATCGGGTAACAACAGCAGTAACAAGAGGCTCAGCCAAAGCAGAGTCTAAGAAGGACAGAAAGAGGGAAAGAGGAAAAAAGCTGCTAACTTGCATTCCTAATCCAGTCAGCTTCTCGCATCTCCAAATGTATGTTGCACCAGTTCAGAAGTGTCCGGCTACAGCTTTGTGCAAAAGGGCTTCTTACATGGATATGCTTGCCTAAAACCAGAAATTCTTTCACTGGTGCACAGCATGTTTCTGCCATTCCTGTTCATCCATGTTATTTTATTTCCTCACTCAAAATTTGTAAAAACCTCTTATTTTCATTTTTCAAAGTTCATGCAGATTTTTGGCATCTTCGAATACATATTTAATAACAAGCTTCACCTTTAGAAGGCAGTGTGTAATGACATTGGCTTGGTTTCTTTGTCAATGTCAGTGTTACATCTCCAGTAATTTTAAGCTTTTTTATGTAAAGCTTTTATGTTGGGATTCAGGAGCTTTTGAAATTGTTTTGAATGAGAAAGCCCTAGAGCTGATTTTCTATTTAAAAAAAAAAAGTTTGTTTCCAGTAATGGCATATCAGACAGCCTGAAGTATATCATTCTTCAGAAATGCTATGTATGTTATTTCGGTTAGATGTGAACTGAATTTGAACTCGTATAGAAGATTATGGTAAGCAAACTATGTGACTGACAAGACATTATAATGGAGCAGCACAGCAAGAACAGATTGTAAATAGCAGTTTGCCGATTATGGAGTTCCAGATGAGATGTTGAAAGATAATGGCTCAGGTCTGACTTGTTTCCAACCTTTTCACTGATATCTGTTTAATTATACTATATAAAGCCTAATCAAAATAAAATGGGTTGCAATAAAGGCCCATGTAAGTAGTGAAGAATTTGATCAAAACAACGAGCTATCACATACTGGTAAAAAATCAAAATTAGTTCTAAAGGGTGAAGATCATATATTTAGAGATTTATATTGTAGTTTTAGTACTGAGAACTACTGAAGGTGTGAGAGTAAAATGTCAGAGGTTAAAATCAAATAAGTGTTCAAAAAAATACCTAGAACTTAACATCCTTTACTATTTTTATGGAAGGTTATATTCCAAGAGGAGAATATCTTATTGTTAGGACACCGTTTCTGCCAGGAGACATGAGTATCAGCCTAATGTCAACTTGTAACCCAGCTTGCATACTCTGCTGAGAAAATACAGTTCTGTTTACTCTAAGGGCTCTCAAACACTTAACTTGCTCGAATCGCTCTCCAATGCAGCTTTGGAGGAAGGCAAAGACATCTGAGACAAGATGTTGCTTTTCAACATGTTCCACTAAGACTAACCCAGAAAGAATGAATTTGAGATTATTAGCATATATTGATTATTCACACCATGCCTTCTGTGTGTCATATATCAGTATATATTGATATAAATGCACCCTGATATCTGAAGTTGTAGTGCTTTCCCTTTGTCCAAGAATGAAATTCGGATTTCTTGATTAATTTAAACACCTATGATTCTGTTTTTTTGTCTCAGCCTGAAAGGCTGAACATCCTCTCTGATATACATGACTTGCCTGAAAAAGAAGCCTTACGCAAGAAACAGAATACAACATTTTATTTGTGATTATTCCAGTTTCTAGGGAGGAAACTCTGACTCTGTGATGAACTAATATATTCAATAATTGTTAGATGGTAGAAATTCCAGTTCTAAGACTACATAATCATATGCGGTGTAACTGCAAAGTTTTCTATTAGCTTGCTTTTTTGTCCTTCAGGATTTTTTGCTCCCTTGCAAGGATCCTAGTCAGATTAGAGTTCACTGCTAAGTTAGGTACCTGCTCTTTAAGAAGCACAACTGACTTGCTGTTCAGTGTCATCAGCCTGGCTGGTGAAAATCCTTCTGGGGTAATGAATAGAAGGTAAGGATGATATAATCGTTTGTAATCATTGTTTGTATTAGGCTTTCTCTGCATAAAGAAACCTACATGAGAAATATAGTGTTGGTGGTTTCTATAGCAGATAATATACCACACATCTTACACGAAGGCAATGAGAGAACTGTCATTTAGGATCTCGTATCACTCAGCTAACTGACTAGTGCTCTGTTAAAGGTATTTGTAATCCTTCCTAGCTTCACGCTGACTTTACTTACTGTCTGTTTAGAAAAACACATGACAAAGTTTTGCAAATAACATCAAACAAGAAGCTCTGTGGGCCTACCCTTTCCATATCTTAATTTGAGAAACCTTCTCCACTTTCTCCCCGTTCTGTCTTTCTAACTGCCTATGAAGCAATCTCTAAGTGTCAAATTGTGATATATAATGTTTTACTATAAAGTTTTCATCAGTCTCATACTATGTAAAGTAACTCTCTGCCAGTTCTGGACTATTTCATTCTGTCATGTAATTATTCCTCTCTTCATATCTTTTACTCTGATTAGCGAAGCACACATTTAACTTTATCAAATACTAAGAATGGGAAAAGTTATTTTTAAAAGTGGGAAATATAAGAAATTATAATTAGAGACACCACATGGGATAAAAATCTCTTCGGAAAGTCAGAGAGATAGGTGTGTGACAGAGCCTGTTTTGCAATGTGCAGGCTTTTGTTGTTGTTTGCTTTTTAATATTAATCAATTTTACCTTTTATTATTATTATTTTGGAAAGCAGAGCCAAAAATGTTGTTTTGAACATAGTGAATAATACTAGTGCTATTTTTAGAATCAAATATCCTGTTAAAGATGCATTTAATGAATAATTATATTGAGATAATTAAGAACTAGCTCAAATACAGGCAAACAAAGAATCCAGATATTGGGAGGAGGATGGGAAGGGGCTTAAGCTGTAATGCTCTGCCAGCCATAGTCTTCAGCTAAACTTCTCTGATTGTCAGAAGACATGAAGGAGCAGAAAATTCTTGGCTGATGTCAAATAACACGATCAAAAGAAGATAGGGAGGAAACTGGGAGGGGAGTGGAATTAAAAAATAAATAGTAATCCTAATTATAAACTCGATAGCTGGCTGACTGGTTGGTTAAAACCTATCATTCTGTTTTTAAACCTGGTATTCTGTATTTGGTACTGAAACTATATTCATAGTGCTTATATGTTAGAGGCTGGTGAATGCATGAAGGCCTTCGATAGATTCCTTGGCTTTGAGTGATAATTCTGATAGTTGAAGAGTGTCTGTGAGAGGCACAAAAGGCAGGTCAGGGTGAAAAAAAGCAAGATGCTCACAAATGTGTTTCAAAATTAGATAAAAACAATTTTAAAGGCAAAAGTCTTCTTTTTAAACCATTCCTCAAATTTACATTCAATATCACTGAATGTTTACATTCAACATCACTGAGTGGATTTCTCCTGGGGTGTCCATCCTGCACCACAGTAATCTTGCATTTGAAACTGCATCGTCTGCGTATTTCCACGATATACCTCATCTCATTCCAGTTAAGTCAAGAATTAAAGCTCAACTAAGTGATAAAAAGATCCCTCAGCTGGAACCATACTCCAGAATCAAACCTGCAAAAATAGACTGTATCCAGGTTTGTATCAAACTGCAGAAAACAACTCTGGACTAGCTCAAGCTCTTATATTTTCAAGATTAAATATTACAGTCATTCAGTTTCTGTAGAAATGTTGCCCTTCTTGTTCCCTTGATCACCTGAACAAACTAAGCAAAGAACAAATACATTAAATCACTGTGCACTCAGAATTCATATTTTTATATGTTAACTTCTTATAAATTGTAGCTTTCCATTTCTGCTGGTGGCTAGAATTAACAGTAATGCTTGCTGAAAAGTGAAAACGCATGTTGTTTATAACAGGAGCTACAGGCACTTATTGTATCTCAGAATGAAGTCATCTTTAAGCAGGCAAAAGCTTTACTTCAGTGAAAGTTTCTTATCATCATTGATACACAATCACACAGCTGACAATGGGCCAGGAACAAATATTTCCCTTAACTAATCAAATGAAATGTTGAGTGTACATCATAGTTTATATCGCTCTTTGTTCTATTAATGGTATAGAGTATAACTGTGTTACATGAAACATGGCATAGCTTTCTGGTACAAATTCACTTGAATATAAATATTGCACATACCACTATTTAAGCATCTTCACTAACGAGCTAATATTCCTCAAGCTATTCAAGCATATGGAGGTCATTACTTACAGTTGAGTTTATAGAGGGGTTGCTGTTTTCCATCCATAGCTGTCGTAAAGTGAGATGGGCTGTGGAGGAGCCTCTGAAATGTCTGTAGACTTTGCATGTACCAGCCAGAAAGTTTTCCCTGTTTTCTGTGCTTGCTTAATAGTCTTAGGGGGCAATAAAAGTAAAACAGGTTATAAAATACGACATATGGACAAATTTGCTGTTGTAGCAGGTACGGATTATATAATGAGAGACATCAAATATCTGAAATGAAAGGAGCATCAGCTAGGTGCCCAGTCACCCTGTGATACAGGCTGTTAGAGTTTCAGTGAGCGTTGCTTGAATAATTAACAATTATCCACAGACAAGAAATCCGTAAGTTTGTCCTTAGATTTGCAGTTGTCCGCATGGACTGATCTCCTACCTGCTAGACAAGTCTTCAAATACAGGTGTGCATTTGCAGCTATGTCAGTTCACATCTCGGCACGTAAGTAAATAAAATGGCTAGTACACAGTAGGGCTGGTGTCAGGAAGAGCGTGATTATTTTAGTTCCCTAAGATAAGTTTGAAAAGTAGGGCAAATCTGGCTAGGTACAGACTTATGGTGCCATTTTACTGGTCTTCAACCTCAGCAAGTTGATCCAGTAATAATGCTGTGACCTTCCAGGCACTGTAATATTTTGGTGCTGTTGCTGTCTATATTTTCCTGTGAAGTTTCAGAGCTGGTGTGCAATTGAAAATATTACTCATAAAACTAGCAATATTTGTGGGTTTTTTCCCTTGGAAGAAAACAATATATCATATTATAGATATGCCTTGTCTCTCCATGGAAAGACTTGTTCACCAAAAGATCTGGTTGATGTTTAATTTTTTACCAGCTGATGCTGCACACACAGATCACTTCTGCAAAAATCAGCATATTTTACAGGGTAGTGAAAAAAATTACAACAAAAAATTGATCCTGGCTTGATTCAAAATTTTGCCTTTAAATATATCTGAGTTTGTACTGCAACTCCAAATTGGAAAGGGACCTTATGCTTAAAATTAAGTCAACTTGGAGTGGAATCCAGACCTTTTTCTACTTTTTTCAGCTCCTTTATCATATTCCTAGAATCTACTGTAGTGAAAGTGAAAAAAAAAACAACCCACAGAACATACCCATGTACCTTTAGCTGTTTCTGGTTTTTTATTTGTATCTTGAGCAAGGCAGAAAAAAATAAGGAAGTTTTTGTTTTGTTTTGTTTTGTTTTGTTTCCTTTGTTTTCTGTTTTAGCTTCCTTGAAAGTATGTTATCATTTTACTGTTTTGTAGCAATTATGCCATTATTTGTTTAGGCCCACAATTTTTTAACTTCAAAACCTATGCTTAAATCCCACTGGGGTCTATGGATTAAACACATGCTTAAAACGAGTGTTTAATTAGATATTTTGCTGAATTGGATCTTTAATTGCTAATCTTTTTTTCAGTAAAGTTTTATTGACATCCTTGTTTATTTAAAGGAGCTATTTAGGTTTTCAGTGTAAGATTTCAGCTGCAGGAGAATTTCTGAAGAATTACCTACATGAAAGCATTGAGGTAGGATTAATTATTAAGAACTTAGAGACAAAACCAAACAGGGAGCAATAAAACAGAAACCCCATGTATTTCCTTTGGAGTTTTTCCTGTTCTAAGAAAGGTGAAGTGTACAAACAGTACATTATTTCATCTGTGAAGCTCTTTCATATCTGTTTTCCCTCATGTACTGTGAAGTAACTTTATGGCTGGTAAAAGCAAGAAGGGGTGGGTTTTTTTGTTGGTTTGGGGGTTTTTTTACAATCAAAGTCTACTTTATCACAATAAAAATGACATTGTAAAAATAAAATAGACGTAATGAAAAAATGAAAATTGAGAATTTACCCTTGTGGAAAAGCAACAATACATAAGTCTCCTTTCCAATAGAGAATGAAAATTACTTGCAAAGCTCTGAAGCCAAATGAGATATTTTAAAGCTTACACCAAGATTTTTTTTTTAGCAATATGGAAGAACAAATAACAAAGCATGTTGCAGGAGAGAAACGCTGGAATTTCACAGACAGAATTATTTGAAACTATGGTCTGGTTCATTGACAATGTAAAACAGACCTGGCAAAACAAGAAAACGTAATTGGTTACAGGACAAGAGCCAGCTAGGTAGATAGAGACATGACTTCTGTCAAAATTCAGTAAGGCCACATGGACTCTGCATGTTTAAGAGAAAAGGTAAAAGTATTAATGAGAAAAAATATGTAGCCATCATTTAATATGACAGGTTTTTCACCCAATTAATCTTTATATAATTCTACATAGTTGCTTTCAGTATTGTGGTTTTTGGCCTAGACTTTCCCCTGCCGATACCGGGGGGAAGGCTGCTGTTCCTCCCCAGGAGCTGCCAAAAAGGCACGAGGTGGGACAGAGGCGGAGGCTGCAGGTCCAGGCAGGCCAGAGAGCAGGCACAGAGTGGGCAACCTGCAGTGCCCGCACGGCTGCGGTGGTGACAGGCAGGGTGTCCCCTTCAGCTGCTCTCAGTGGAGAGGGTGTCTGTGGCTCTATGAAAAATGAAGAGAGTAGCTTTGATATATTTTTGTGATCTAAAGGGTTTATACATTTTTATTTTTTGCTTCAGTTGTTCTAGCTACAAATACCACATTTATTATCCTGAAGTCATTGGTTTTCAGCGAAGATCAAGAAGGTTTCATCGGCAATGAGGCAATGGCCTCTTTTCATAATTTATATTACATGGAAAAGTCCATTGGAATGAACACATGAAACGTCTTGAGTCTGTAGTAATCAAACTGGATAAAATGCAGGCCTTTTAAATTAAGGTTTTATATATTGTTTACTGCATGCACTTCTATCTGACATTTTGTCTGTGCTTTTAGTTGAAAGGATGCTGCAAAACAGAAAACAGGCAAAGCCTCTGGAGCAGCCAAGTCCATCAGTTTAGTCTCAATGCTGTGCTAGTGTCACCTTGTGGCTTCCTTTTTGTTGAGAGGAGGAATGATCTTACCTTTACCTGTAACGTATGGATACTTCCCATGCGAGCTGACAGCAAAAAAACCTTCCTTCTTAGTACCTGCTCCAGGTTTCTCATGGAAATAACCTCCAGTCTGGCCTCTCTCTGTTGTAGCCCTTTACACGATGTCTGCAAAACAAGAAAAAAGAATTGGTAAATAGTCAAAAAAACCCCCAAAACACTCTGTATTCATTTCGTAGCAATGTAAATGCTTGCATAGGTTTGATGGAAGACCACAGAGAATCCAAGTGCTATACCTAGAAGCAAGATTAAAGTAACATCATTCTGGGTTGCCCAAGATAAAATCAACCCCTTGGAACTATCAAGTCTGAATACCTTGTAGGAGAATTCCTTATCATTGGGCATTTCACATGAGCTCGCTATCTCATTAGGGAAACATGAAAAAATTTTGTGCACATAAACCCTGACCAGAAATTCCAGGTAAATTACTTGGTTATAATAATTTGAAACATGCATGTAGAGATTAGAGAGGATTAAAGACAATCAAAAGCTTACATCATCTAAAAAACCCAGATTACTCAGAAAAAAATAGTAGACTGCTTCCCAAACTTTTTGGGAGCTGAGACTCAGTATAAAAACCAGGCATAATTCTATGTCTAACAAATAAATTAGTAAAATAATCTCCTGCCAAAAGGAAATCTCCTGAGGAGCAGTAGTATTTTCTGAAATACTTCAGCTGAACGATGTCATCCAAATAATTAACCGGTTGTGCTAAAAAATTGAAAAGTGGGAACCTGCTTATTTAGGGAATAAGTTAGGTATTTAAAAATAATGGTCCAATTCCATTTCCTGTGAGACCCAAGGCAGCCACCCAAGGCTGGCAAGAATAAGACAAGCTCTGCAAGACCTGGAGCAGCAAGTAGGGAACGTGCAGGATACCACAGGGCCTCCCGAATGGCCCATGTGTGGGCTCTGCAGGAGCAGCTGAGCAGGTCTCTGGGTGCGCTGGTTGCATGGGTCAGGTCTGCCATTCCTCTTCGGGAAGCTCAGAAGTGAGCACCTACCAGTCAGACACCTCATGTCTGATCATAGAATAATCATAGAACAGTTTGGGTTGGAAGGGACCTGAAAGATCACTCAGTTCCAGCCCCCCTCCCATGGGCAGGAACACCTTCCACTAGACCAGGTTGCTCAAAGCCCCATCCAGCCTGGCCTTGGACACGGCCAGGGATGGGGCATCCACA
>JAVKLA010000057.1:15208479-15239314 GCA_034782735.1 Sagittarius serpentarius | reverse complement strand
ATTAAACTGTTCTTATCTCAACCCACGAGCTTTACTTTATTTTCCGATTCTCTCCCCCAACCCCCTGGGTGGGGGGGGAGTGAGTGAGCGGCTGCGTGGGGCTGAGTTGCTGGCTGGGGTTAAACCATGACATTTGGAATGGAAAAGCACTTGTCAGTTCCCACCTTCACAGAGTGCCCTGACTGCCTCTGAACTGCAATGTGGCAAGACCCAAGTCTGTACCAAATTCTGCTATGCTCTCCCCCTCTTTCCTAGTTTCCACTAAAATGAAACCAGATGTAAAGCCTAGAAAGGATCCATTCTGTACACCAAGTCACCGGTGAGACAAGTAACCAAATCTTTGAGATTGAGCAAATTCCTGCTGGTAAATCTGGATTCAGCCTTACCTTGTTTTCTGTTGATCTCAGCATGTGTATACAACACACAGACCAAAACAACACATTTTGCAGTGAAAATCTGAAGCTGTGAAACCAACAATAGATCAAAATCTGGTCTCATAAGAAGATTTCTTTTTCCTTCTCCTTCTTCAGGAAAAAAACAAAACAAAACAAAACGACAAAAAAAACGCCCCAAAATAAACCTTAGCTGTTATTGTTTGCATGACTTGGAACAGGTTTTTCTGTTTAAGCAGAACCCTTATCAGGAATGTTTAGGAGGCCAGTGTACACTATGCAGTAAGAAGTGCAGGAATGGAAAACTTTCCTCATAGCCAGGCTGCCAACAGAAAAGGAAGGACCAAGCTCCCTCAGCATTCCTTGCTTTAATCCACAGATTCCAAGAGATATGCTCTCCAATTAAAAATGTAATCTTTCTCTCAAATCCCTTGCATATAGAAGTTTAGTTAAGGAACTAACCTCTTAGAAGACATATAACTACTCCCTCCTTACACTTGCCTATCAATAAGTTACTGTGCAGACAAGCCAATGAAACTGTGGAACGTGACACTTATCATACAAGGCAATAAACCAGAAATGCTCAGGAAAAGATTGAAACTAATTTATCCTTTTTATTTGTGTAAACCACTCCTAGCATTTCTTAGCATTATTTCTACATAATGTCTTGCTTGTTCATTGCCTAAATTTTATCAGAGTGTAAAAACACATAATAAATGCTGATTTTATAGCCGTTTTTCAAATTTAAATCGCACTGATTTCCTTATAGCACTGAAAAGAAACCCTAAAACCTACCTTGCAATTAAAGAAGAGAGAAAAATAAGCAGTACATATTATAAATGGTATTTGAGGGATACAACTGTTTCAGATTGCTGAATTTAAAGAGGCAGTCCTTTCCTCTTTTTCCCACCTCAAGGCACGACTGGGAGAATGTTACTAGAGAAGCAGGGAGAGCAAGCTAGTATCAGCACTAAGAAAAAGGATGGGTATCTGACCTGTATATCACAACATGACAAAAATCTGTGGCTTACTTCCAGTGCATAAAGAACTAATTATAACACTGTAGTTACTTGCTTCTTTTTTTTGTTCAAATTAGCTGTAAAACCATAATATTTACTTGCTGCTGATCGATTTCTGCATTAGTTCTGAGTCTTGGGGTCCTACCTGAGTGCCTCTTAGCTGGAACAGTAGTGGAAGTGGGGATCAAAAGCTGCCTGAAATACACTGGGACAATTGTCAGACTAAAATCAAAGTGATGTACTATCTAGGCAAGCGTCCTCCACAGTGGGACAGCCACATACAGCTTGAAATAGGCAAGTTCATAGCCACGAGAAAGCAGACCTGCAACACCAGCACATGAAAGACAGTAGGGACTAACTTTCAAAATTACCCCTTAAACAGGCTTAAACCACTGGAAGTAATGCAGCTTGTATCTAGCTTTAGGCTAAGACAATTAAAGAGTGATACGTATCAGCAATGTAAAGAATGATTTGATGTATCTTTCCTGATGATTATTTCATTCTTCTGCTGTTGGCACCAGATACCACTGTATTTTTATGTCGCTATTCAGCCTAGTAAATATTTACCCCCATTTGCCCAGATCTTAATCTTAGTCATAATCACGACTACCCACCAGATATTACCCAGTTGCCTTCCATTTATACAAGTGTTCATTTCTAATCTGTTGTGATTACATTAATAGTTTGTCTTAGAATTATAAATCTGATTTTCTAAGCTCTTACCATTCATACAGGGAAGGTCCGCTTACCCCATTTATGGGTAGAGCTTCCCAATATTAGTATTTAAGAACAGCTTAAATAACTTATGACTTCCAAAATTATGGCGTTCATAGCCTCTGACACTTAATGATTCAGGGCATGGTGGTGGTGGTGGTGTGTCTCTTAAAAAATCTACTCTATTGTTGCCTACTGTAGAGCCTGTTTTATAAACTTCAAGAGTTAAACTGTTTTCAGATCTATGGATTTTTAGCTATGTTTTGACAGCGTGTGGTGACATGTGAAACTGACTTTTCTTTGGAAGGAAAGCCAGCTGCCTTTTGAACTAGAAGACTAAAAAGTAGCAGAAATGTTGGATTCAAAGGCAGTCAGTTGTTGTTGATGGTCTTCACTACAAGGACAGGAAACCAGGTGTGAAGTAGCAGCTTCCTTATGAGAGACTCATGAGGCTATAGTGAAAACTGAAGACAGAAAATACTTTTTTTTTCTTCTTTTCTTATTGCTTTTACAGCTAGTTTGTTATCATTTCCTTTTCTCTTTTCCTCTTTAACGTACCTCGAAGTCTCTTCAGGTGAGTGATAAAATAATATTTTCTACTTCTTTTGCGCATTGCGTTATTTGTCCCCTTGGGATTTCAGCATAAAAAACTCAAATTCTTCCTGAGACAAAAGAGGGTACTATTCTCATAATTTGTATTTTGTAATGTATATTGCAATATTTTCTGTAAGCAATATCTTATTATTTATTAAGAACAAATAACTATCATGCATGGCACTGTTTCTCACATGGTATTGATAAAAAAATAAAAAATTCTTTCAAAATAACAAAACACTTGTTTTGCCCCATCGCCTTTTCCCTCTGCCAATGAAGAAGGAAACTCTTATCCAAACTTTTGTTCAGAAATAGGAAACTAAATTCCAAAAAGGTTATGAAACTTACCCAAACATCATCGAAGATAAAAGTTACTCTCAAAATAAGAATTCCAAATCTGAGACAAGTTTTCTGATTCCTCGAAAATCTTTCTTTTTACAGGGAACAGTAAGCCCAGACCAATCATGGCAAGGCTTTGCCAGGCTGGTATTACCAGACTGCAAAGGAGAAAAAAAACCACTGTGAAATGGCATACAGCAGTTCAGGCACCAGTTCTAATCAATTATATACAATAGTCTAGGTTTGTAGCAAACTATGCACTTCAGGACCGTGACCCAGGGTGGGAAGAAAATAAAGTTAACAGTAAGTAGGAAAAAAGCAGCACTAAATAAAACCCGTTTTTCTGAGAAAAATTAGGTTTTAACTATTTATCTGTTACTCTGACACCTTTCTTTCCAAAACGTGCCATGCTTGCCAGACCATGGTCGACAGTTTTCTTCTTGCAGCTTCAACAGTGTGTTTATTAAAGTTTTGATGCCAGCATTTCTTGATTCCACACCACCATAAAAAATGGTTCAGCTGAAACCCACTTAATAAGCTGTATCTTAAGGGGAGGGAAGGGAAAGCACTCCATGGAATTCAAACAAACACATTTCTTCCTTTGTTGAAATGACCATTATGAAATCCTACTCACACATATTCAACAGTGGCTTTTTTAAACGTGCATCTTCTGTCTTTATTTATTTTTAGTGTTTTTTCCAGAAGATGTCTGGAAACAGTGCTTATATTAAAAACAGACATCAGGGTGCCAATGCTAGAGGATCTGCCTGTGAACAAATCAAAAACTATGAAGATCATAAGATTTCCTGAGCATAATATTGCAGCAATAAATCGTTATTTGCAAAGTTTACTTTTTTTTGTTTTTACTCATATTCCACTTCTCATTTTACTCTTAGAAAAAAAGAAGAAAAAAAAGACAATATTGTGCATCCACACAGAATACAAAGAGAACCCCAGAAGGCTCCTTTTCTTTGTGGTGTGGATGAATCTGGGACAATGTAATATTCTGATAGCAATGAAAAATCACATTTTCTTGATAAATTTCTGTAGCTAATATAAAAAGGTAAACAATTCTTGCAGAAGCTTTGTTTCACAGTTAAATCTTCTGTGTTGTAAATCCTTTGTGTACAAGGGTTTATAAGATACATGCTTTGTATAATTTTTTTACAGTGCTTAAAAATCCTAGCCAAGATCCAAATCCTCAGTGTCAGATGTTACATAAACAACAATACAAAAAAGTCAGATCCTTACCCTGACAAACCATAACAGTCTGCTTTTTTTCTTATTCTGTGTGTCAATAATTTGAAGACAAAACGAGACATGTATTTATTGAGTACTGAGTATTGACTTATGCCCTGTAAGAATGGTTTAGCAGCTCCCTGACAGCTTAATAAACTGAGAAAAATCTGTGCTTTTGGGGGGGTTAGAAGAAGAAAGTCTACTTCTTTGTTCAGAGGACAAACTTCATCCTACTTGAATATCCAGTTGCTGTGACGTAATTATGTTCTAAACATAATGGACACCAACAGTTAAAAGGCAGAAGGTGGCAGAAGTACTTTTTGATGCTACGTACTGTTAGGCCACCAACTGATGAGCCTTTGATAATGAAGGTATTTTTTGCTCATTTCCATTTAAGATGGAGGCATTGTTTACGAAGAGCACATCTCCTAAACTCACATAAATTGAATATTTTGTGGGAAGATAGACTGCTTGTTTAGGAAAAAAAAAATGCTCATTTGGGATCTTTGCCTACAGTGTAGTATTTTAACTAAGGCTAACCCTGAGCCCAGTGCCCAGTTCATTGCAGTACTCCTCTCATTTAAGCTAAGGACAAAAAGCCTCCCTGACTTTGGGAAAGTAAGGTCAGGCCTTAGGTGGGCTGCACATCACTCAGGCACGTAATCCTTTCCTCATTGCACTAAGCCACAGCAGAGTTCTGAGTAGCTCATCACAGATCCAGGGAGCATTCGTGCTTTAGCACATGACATGCTGTGCAGGACAGCTAACTCACCTCCGCCTGCCCCGGCTGTGAGAAAGTTCCCTCTCTTGAGCAATCAATCGTGAAGATTTACTTCAGTCTGATGCAGGGCATATTGTGTAACTACGGAGTCACAGAAATTGTCCAAAGTTGTAGAAAGGGTCTGATTTTTATTTTTTTCATGTAAAAAATGCCTTTGACTTGGCTTCTGAAGCTCTTTGAGTCCTATTAGCAGAGTTTTATAAGCAAACACATAACTTTCTCTTTGTTAATTACAAAGAAAACAAGAAATAGAGAAAGTTCCTACATTACAGAAATAGCTGGAAGTTATTCTATCATTTGACACAGTGCTTTTTACTTAAAGCAAGGCAGCCAAATCCTGATTTTCCCAAGCGTGGCAGTAAGGGCCTCATTTAAGTCTTTTCTCTTGTGTAGTATGATCCAAAATTAACATGATTTATCATATGGACAGTGAGATTTAGCTACTATTAAGCACTTACCAGACACATCTAAGTATAGTCACCCTAAGCTCATTACGTAGTTAAATGTAATAATCACGTTCAGCACATAATTAGCACATATACAGTTACAACGTATGGGGTTATCCCCGTTCATTTGTCATATGAAGGCAACCCATACAGCAGGTGACACCCACGTGAGGACAGCTGAACCACTGCCTTACTTTCCACCGCCTGCAGTAGACATTTATGTTTTACATACCCAGATTTCATCTGGCTTAACTGGGAGCTGAATCTTACCACATTTATATACTAGATCTGATCTTAAAACAGGTCAGTCCCTCAGCAATTACATGGCAGATGAAGGTGGAAGTGGATATAGAGCTCCATAGGCTGTTTCTAGACTAACACCAGAAGCGTACACGCCCCCAGACCATAATTCCTCAATTAGGGAAACGTGAGCCTTAGCCTGCACTAGCCTGGTTATGACCCTTAGGAATATATTTGCTCAGCTAGCCATCATTTCAAGTTTCGCTGTTATTTAACACGCCAAATTAAAGCTAGTGAGTTTGTTACATACACTGCAACCCAGGCCCTGTATCAGTCTGAACGGGAGACAGACTTGTACCATGGAGTGCTAAAATACGACCTGAGGAGTGTTAAAAGCAGAAGAGAGTGCTAACAGAGTCACCTTAAGCTTCTTAGTCTTGTCATTAAATCAGTACATGTCATAATTCCCGATGCCTTTGCTGAGCATGTGGAAACATGAAAAGATGTAGAAGTGGAGAATTCTTCACTAGGCTCTGGTATCACAGTTAACATCAAAAAGGTCTCTAATTTTAGAGATACACTTCAGTATCCCCCATTTTCCTCATTATTGACGTTACTGTCATATTGCTGCACCAGTAAAAAGTTTTGGTCTTACAAAGGTGTCATCCATTTCTACACTAGCTTGCTTGTTTTTATCCATTTATGAAAAATATTTTGGTTACTATGTAATTTCTTATGAAAAATGAGGAAAATGCACAAATGAATATTGCATAATTTACATCTCAGTTACTTTTTGTGCAACCTCAGTCTCATGGGTATTACTTGCTTCTCATCATATTTCATAATTCTGTTGCTACTCTTCTCACAGTTCACTAGGACACGGTTTAAATCTTTTTTTTTCTTTTATTCTTTTTTCACCAGCTTTATTGTCAAAGTACTTTCTGAAGGTGAGATTTCAGGTGACAGTTTTGTGTATTAAAATTCCATTATCATCTGAGACTGGAAAAATTAGAGACTCCTTTCTTCTGCCCTTCTTTCATTTTACAGTTTTTTGATTAGACAAAAGTTGTTGGGTCATTTTAAATCACAGAATCATAGAGTATCTCGAGTTGGAAGGCACTCATAAGGATCATCAACAGATTCTTGCTTTAAAGAGTATAGAATTCCCATTTGCTATTCCATTTGAAAGCCCTGAGAAGAGGATTTTTGTAAGGAAAATATGTAAGTGAAAGAAATTACTGTTTTCTTCTCTTGCCTAGAACAATACATCTAGGTATGGAACATAAGGAAGACAAGGCACCTCTAAACATGACCTATAGAGCTCTGCCATATTTATTTTTCTTTTTAAACTTTACTTTCCTCCTTTTTTCCATATTATAAACATGAAGATAAGATCATAATGACACTTCATTGTTAATGCTATCATCACTTATTATTTTTTGTATTAGTACTAACTATATTCTTTCTGTGTCTTTAACCTCCTGTAAATTATCCTCACTACAGTGTAGCTCTTAGTACCATTGAATACTTGTCATTGTGTAAAAAAACCAACAATGAATATATGATGATATAGTTAGAATGATTTTAAAACAAGAGCTTCTTATCTAAATATCATATTTGTTTTCTTTAAGACCCTTTTGGGTGAAACATTACTTTTATGTACATGGTATTATCTGTTCTGTTGAAATAATTTCAGCTAGCTTTTTCAAAAGCAAATTATCTAGAGTAATATTTTTCTATACAGAAATGTATTTTGAGAATCAGTAGAGAATATTCAGACATTCATAAATCTTCAAAACAAATCTGAAATCTCCTTTAGTGTTTAAAACATCCAAAGAGAGGGAGTCATTTTCAAAAGCGATTGCAACAATGACAAATCAGCCAGTCTTGAGGTTAAATATTGCAGCTCAGAAAGCTGAAAAAGTGACCTATTCACTCGAAAATTCATCAAGCTTGATCTGGAAAGTACTTTGGTTTTCTGCAAGGATACAGAAGAGATGCAGGTCTTTAGGAGGTCCAAACTCTGTTCTTCATTTTGCCTTTGCATTTGGCGTTTGCATTGCTGGGTCATGCTGAGAAAGCTGCTGCTGCACTCTTCAGTGTGTCTGTCAGTCTTTCTGCTCCCATGCTTTTTTCCAGTCTATAGGACACTTGAAGCCAGGAGGTTCAGTTCTCAGTACTGCAATCGGAACTTTCACGTAGCGCTATGGTAAGTTACGTCATAATACCTCAGTCCCAGGGCTTTGGGCGCACCCTGATGCTGAAGGGTTACCTGCCTGTGGCTCCAGGCCGGACACTGCTGCAGGTGTGTCCGTCCCTGGCCACCCGCCTCGCCAGCCCTCATCGTCACCCCAATCCGTGGGCTGGATCTTGGCCAGACCTTGGTCCTCCCCACCACTGCAGCTTTGCCAGGGGTTCGCAGGGCTCTGGGCTGGCCCAGGGCACCTTCCCCTTCCCAGCCCTTCTCCTTTGCTGGGCGCTGCGTGACAAGGCCTGCCTGGGAGGGCATGGTCCTGCGGGACCTATGGCTGCTCTGGGCCCCCAGCTCCCTCCCGCAGGGCAGCCGTCGCTTGTGGTGCCCCCTGACACTCTTGGGTTTTTTACGGTCTCATCTTTACATAGAACTAGACACCAAGTTACTTCTAACAGCTTAAAATGAAGCACGTTGGAGAACGGCAATGAGAAAGATAATGGAAAAGAGTGTTTTAATAAGTGGTGAACTTTGACTCAGTGGCTGATTAGTCATGTTACATTTTCCATTATCACTTAAGTTATGACTTTGAATAATTCTGTGCTGCACTGTCAATACTGAAACATTAATGGAAATATGTCCCCTGTAGTCCAGTGAATATTAAAAACAGAACTAAAAAATACTGTTCACTGTCATCTTTCCAGCCACAAAGGAAGTATGGTGGCCAAGCCAGGGTGCTGTCATTTTCAGACCACAGACTGTTGAAGAGTTATTGACCTGACTTTTTTGATTCTGTATTTGTTGCTGGTTTTTCTTTGGTATTCCATATTTTTATTATCATCATCATTATTATGTAGACAGAAAAAGTAAGAGGCACACGGAGATGCTGACAGTGCTAGAAATGATTTCTCAGTCCCTGATGTTGACATCATATTGTCTAAGAACACAGGATTGGAAGAAATACCTCAGCAACTGAGTCCCATCTTCTGACATCACAGGTGTGAAGCATTTAAGCTATAAAAGTCCTCAGAGCCTCTGGTCTGCGTGTTGCTGCTGCCCCACATACCACGGACTACAGGCCACCTCTACAAACTAAAAAATTCCTTGTAATATGCCAATAAAGAGGAAAAGCAAGACCAAAGGTTTTCCCCCCAAAAATAATGGGGCATTTAATTGAAAATTCTGGATGATCTGAAGACATGGACTACACTTCAGGAAAAAAAGGAGAAAAAATCCAAGCTCCAATGCTACCACTTAAGAAGACCAAGGATATCTCTAAACGCAGACAGTTTCCAGTGTTTCAGAGGAAGGTAAAACATATATATGAAATATTGCTAGGACAGATATTAAAATTAGAAAAAGAATCCTGAATGAGCCAGATTATTTATGAAAGTTACGAAGTACGTGATAGTAAAGGTAATAGTACAAATATATACCATCATGAAAAAACAGTTGTACGTTCTTTCAAATTCTTTTGGGAACACCGATGACATAATGCTTGGGCTTCCTAGTCAGGAGCACCCTTATATATACTTACAGTCTCTTTTATCTGCAACTAAAACTATCATTTTTAAAAGAGCGAGAAAATTAAATAAAACATCTAGACAGTGCAAGAATGTATAGTAAAGGCAAGTTTTGTTTCATGGATAATTTTGCAGTGAAAAAAATAACTACAGCAGTTGAAATCAGTTATAAAAACTTTGAAAAACATGTTCTTTTCTGTAAAACAAAAAGATAAGTTGCTGTGTATCTAAACATAGAATGGTAGATTTACTTTGAGTAATGCTATGTTAAATTAATATTTAAAAATTTTAGTACATCAGAGTGTAAGAAAAAAAAGAAAAACTCCTTATCTTCACTTTCCAGAAAGGAAAATGATACAGAGAATGATCAACTGGCTTCTCCAAAGCCATGCAGGAAATTAAAAGAGAGTACTAGAAGATGTTTGAATGGAAGATATTTTTCCTTTTTCTTCCATTCTACTATAGAATGTTTGCCTAGATATTTATCTTGTACAGAAGGAATTACGAACATTGCAATTTGTATGTTCTTTTCACGAGAGTGGAAGAAAAGCAGTTCTCCAAACCATACTGACAATAACAATAACTGCAGCTAAGGATTCAAGTGGTCAGCCCCATCTGTGTCTATGGCATGATCCACAGTGGGACTCTGTTGGCTTTTCAGGTGACAGTAGCTAACATTAAGGATTCCAAATCAAGGCAAAATGAATTTTTCACATCCTCACCAGTGACTCCGTTTGCTTCTTGCTTTGCCATAAGCCCCACTTTCCAAATCGTTCACGCCAGAGACGTGCCGTTGCACTTCAGCCCGGATTTGCAATGAATCAACTGTATCCTCTCACAGCGAAAGCCCGGGCTGGCAGAGTCAGCCTGGCGCAGCAGCAGCTACGTCCTGCGTGCACAAGCTGATAACCACCCCTCAGCCAGGAGACACGCTGGGCTCCCACAAGGGGGTAACAGGAACACTTTCTGTGGGTCTCAAATCGTAGTCCAACAGACACCTCATATTACCAGCCCTTTATGAATCCTGCCCGTATATGAGTGGAATACATTTATGCTCTAAGTTACGCGTAAATCAAGAGTCCTGCCTGCGTTCTGAGCCAAAAGTATGGAGCTTGCACTGGGCTTCCACTAATAAATCTGAATTCCAGTTGAATTAATTAGCTCATTTTCTGTACAGTGCTACAGTGCTACGTGGTTCTTTTTCATCTTAAGGAATGGGCAATGCAAGAGACAGGAATGAACTCCAGTATGTCAGCAATATACAGTGACAATGCATCCTTACATTCATGGACCACTTAAATTAAATCACCTGAAAAGGGATGTCATTTTCCTATAAAAAATGAGTCACTTGTAAAATCTCAGACTGTCTTTTTAAATTTCTATTTTTTAATTATTTTCAAGCCTGGTCTTTTCAGAGTGTTCCTCATTAATAAAATAACTGGTTTTCCAAGAAAGACCACCCAGGAAGAGCACCTAAAGCAAGTTACCTCTTAATTGAAAACAAACCTACACATAGTGTAAATTTAAGAACCCCTATACTCAATAAAGCCAGAAAACTATACATATTACAGTATTTTCACTAAGCTCACTATCTAGGAATTAACCTCCCAGCAGTACATTATTGATACAATCTGTCAGGTTTGCTTTTCACTTTCCATTTTCATAATTTGATCTCATTTTCTGGACAACTTCAAGGCTCCCAGAATAGGTTTGCCCAGTCTAGTAGCCTTATTTGCTGTAATGGTGGTAACTTTGGACATCATAATCTCCTGGAAGTACAGAAGAGCAAAATCAAAGGCTTCTCCTTGAAGAGCTGGTTTGTCAAAGCGTTACATTCCAAACAGTTCGTACTTTTATTATGTCAGAGATTTATTTCATGAACAAGGCAAATTGCAGTTATCCCTTGACATGGTGTCATGATTTGCAGCTCTGATCTGTGTTATTGATTAACCCCAACAGATAGTATGAGTCTTTGCTCTTGCACATAAGAGAGAAAGGAAAAAAAATATAGGCCAAAGTATTATTTGCCTTTTGGAATCAAGTTTTGAACACTTCTCTTAGCTTTTTGGACACCCATATTTTATTATCTTTATCAGAATGAAATGTCCTACTTCCAGATTGCAGTACCTGCAGTAAGGTGACAGAATCTTTCAGCAGTTCTCAAAAGAAATGCTATTATCAGTTGGAAAGATACAGTTAAGACCTCATTTTCTGACTGCTTTAATAAAGTCAGTGTAAACAAGAAAGCAAAAACACATGAAAAAATACTAAAAGAAAACAATTAGGTAATAACTTATAATTAGATCATGTTCGAATCTGGAGTAGAAACCTCTACTACACAGAGAGAAAAACAAGGATGCAAGTATGCAAGTATGTCTTTTCTTACCCGTGTGTATCAAGGATCTTATTGTTTCCTGTTTTTATTTATTTTAAATATGTTATTATAGTGGTTGTTATTGTCAGGTCTAGGAAACTGCTATGTTGTAACTTATAATACTATATTTTTTTAGTCTTATCTGTAAGCCGTATATTTGGAAGGCTAGGAGGACGTAGCTTTCTGCTTTTGTAGATTAGCTCTGACCAACCCTACTAACATTCACTGTAAGGCTGTCTCCTCATTCTTTCTTACTGTGCTACAGTGCATAAACTGGAAATTATGTATGTTCTGATAGTACATTTTATAGTACTCTGCCTCCTTATTTCCACCTGTGAAAAGTCATAGAAGCAGAGGAAGTGCTATATAATAAATCAGCCCGATTATACAGATGTTGCTGGTTTCTTTTAAGGTGAGCAGAAATAGGCGTGAGATTTGTTTCAGGGAGAATAACTTCATGCAACAGAGGGATTCATGCCACTATGGGCTTACTCTTCACGGCTGGTTTCTGCTTTGAGTTCCTCAGGTGGAGTTTCAAACACAAGCTGAGATGACTACGTGGAATCGATCTGCAACTAGCCAATCACTGACTCCACAGCTGAAGATTTAATCCAAAACCTGTCCTGATGTATTTTTTGTGTTGTGGCAGACAGAGAACAGCTAATGTCTTGTGTCAGGTAGCTACCTAATCTATCTAGCCTCCAGACTTAGCTTTTCGTGGAAGGATGGCTTTGTGACTAGACTTAAGTATCTCAACAGGCTGCAGAGATAATATATTGGAACATATGCTTGCCACTGATTAGGAATTGCTCGTTGTGTTGTACACACACGAGAGGGTTCATTTATGTTTTTCTCACAAACAACAATGACAATGAAACAGTATGTGTCAACCAAACCCTGCAAAAGGACAGACTGAAACACATACAGTTGTTTTCTTCAAGATCATACTAATCCAGAAATGGTTGTAGAAGCAGAAATTTTATCTACTTAGAGCTGAAAGTCTTTCTGAGAAGTTGCTATCAGTGTAGTGTCACTGGCATACAAGTGTTCCTTTGTACTTGGGTTGGCAATGTCAGAGGTGGTGTGTCATACGGAAAGATTAAAATATGCCTGTACAGAAAAGTCCAGAGTTTAAGCCCATGAGTTGTGTTGTCTAATACTGATGCTAGCATTAATAGCACTGCCAGCAAAACTGTCTTGGAAGTCTTTGTATTTCATTCCTGTTCAAAACAGGGAATGACAGAGACGAAATTCTTTCAAGTCTCACAAATCCTCACCAGTAGAAGGCAAACAGTAGAATTCTTCCCATGAGGCCATCAAGTACTAATAAACTTAGCATTTCAAAAATTTAATTCCATCATTTAACGCTGGATAGCTCTCTCAATACTTCTTTTGCACTCACTGAGCAGTGAAAACCTTGGTATGCCTAAACTCCTTGTTATGGCTTGAGAAGCCTATTTCTATGTTACATATCACCAACAGACAAGGAGAATCTCAGAGAAGATTTTAATTACTACAGGAAACCAATTGCCATTCAGCCATTTACTACTGTAGACTATCATTAGGCCTTTATTAAGGATTTTAAATTTGTTTAGATTTGTGAAATGATCTTTGTGCCCCAAATAAAATAAATAAATAATAGAATAGGTGGTGTAACCTTTCACTTGGAGGATTGCAACTCACTTTGCAGCATTTAGCACACATATTATCTGCACACTTTGTCTTACCATCTTGTGTGTTTGCTGTCTTGTCAACCTCACATTTTCCTCCACAGCTTTACTGAGGCAGCAAGAGTTACCATGAGTTGAGCAGTCTAATACACCACCACCCGCTGTTCTGACATTAACTAGACATTGACAGTGATGGGCCAAGCTCTTTCTTATGCTTACATACTTCTGTAAATAATACATCAACTGAATTTAATACTAGTTAAATAAAAAAGTGCTATTAAAAATAACCAGGATCCTCAAACCATTTTCTTTTTGGCATCAGTGGCCAGAATTATTTATTACAAGTTTGAGCATTACCCACTAAACCATTTAATCACAATATTTTTGGCACCTATGACAGAAGTAGTCAGGCATTAAATGTGAAGCTCTCTTACTGCAGTGCCTGGAGGTAACTAATCAATGTGGCAAAGATCTTCTGGGTGCAGAAGATGTGTATCTCACCTTCCAGTGATTAGTTTGTCAAAGCCACAAGATCTATGAATATACTTATTTAATCTGTCAAAAGCATATACTACAGCCTGAAAAGTCATCATCAAACCTGATGTAGCAGAAAATTTCTAACTATTGATTAGATTCAGACATTCATTTTAATCTGAACATGTACTTTGATGCATCAATAGGTCAAGTAGCTTATGAGTGCTAACCAATAATATTGGACTCTTGAGTCAGCAAGTGAATACACCCAGGAGTACCTCAAATTATTTTCTCCTGGGATGACTTTTAAAGAGAAAGGATGATTAGTGTAAGTACAGAATAATAGACTGGGGTTGTGTTCAGCTACACCATCTCTCCTCTTTTTTGGTCCAAATCCTATGTGATGTACCAGGTGCAGGCAGATATCCAGGACTTATATTTATTATTTCTGAAACAAAATTAAACAAAAGTAAGACTCTAAACTCATTCATCCATTAAAAAAATCTCCAGTATCAGAATGACCTATGGAATCATTAAAAAAAAGAAAGCAAATTAAAATAAAAGTTATCTAAACCTTCTATCACTTCTGTCAAGAGAAGTTTAAATGAAAAAAAAAAAAAATTAGACTCTCAACTCCCTGAAACAGCTATCTAATTAATACACTTGGACAATTTTATTCTGAAAGGAGGAAAACTTTTCTACGGTCAATTTTTTTCTAAACAGTGGAATAACGAGTTCACTTTGGAAAATGCCATATAATTCATCACGCATGTCACGATCATAAGGCTGGATTTGTTGTATTCCTTGTTGATAATATTATTAATAGGATTTTCAGCTATTCAGTTAGATAAAACGTTTTAATGTGTGTGATTTATTTTTACTTTACTGTTGCATTATGCATTATTAATAACAGACTCCTACAACTGTTATGCCATATAGTTCCTCATAACCAGCTGAAAAAGAACCCATTTCCTTTTTTTCCCCACCAACAGTAAGATCCTTTGTGTGTATTACACCAAATTTCCAGAAGCAACTGGAACAGAGTCTTTAGGGAAGTTAAGAAAAAACCGTATTTCCAAATCTTTACATACTTGGTAGAGTCACTCAGCAGGAAATACAGTGGTCATCAAAAACATGAAAAACATAATTTCTACTTATGATTTTATTAAACAAAGTAATAAAATACAAGGAGTTACTTTGCTTGTTATGTGTACATGTTGCATTTTTTCTAACTACAGCCAAGAACTATTTTACAGATTATGTAATATGAAAGTTCAATAATTACTCTAATTTAAATTAAACTGGCCAATAAGCATTAGGGGAAGAAAAGTCTACATATGTGCATAAAATATTATAAAACTACCTTTGCAAGCAACAATTTTCACTTGTAGCAAAGTTGCCCATTTTTTATGCTGGATATAAAGGAAAAAATAGAAAACAGTGGATGTGATTAAATAAATGTACAGACTACTTCTCTCAGGAATGATAACTTGCACACTGTAGGTTACATTTCTTCCCTGTGGGAGGAGTGCAGACAAGCATCCCCATGCACTGTAGCTCACCTTCACACAAGTATGAAAACTCAGTGGATTTCCACTTACCTGAAAACTCCAGCACTGGGGATATAGGGCAGTATAGGTAACTGAAGGAAGAATTCATCTCGTGCAGCTTTAGACATCTAAAAATTTTTGGTCTCTAGTCTACACATCCATTGTCAGTTCGTCCTGCTAGAGGCCATGCAAGGTATCTTCTGAGGATGGTTCTTCTAACCTTTTTTAAGATGGGTTGACTCCAGTTGACCATGAAGATGCCTGCTGTCTCCCTATTAACTATTGCAGGATCCTACTTCTAACATCTACAAATCCCATGTGAATAAAATGCCACTATAGTAGATGAACCGTGCTTGAGGAAGTTGAACCTTCCTTATGGAAGGCACTCCCACAAATTAACTTCCGATCCAATTAGTCAACAACCTAGACTCTCTGTAAACAGTTGTCAGACTGCTAGGGTTTAAATTTTCCCTGTCCTGCCATGGGAAAATGTCAAGAAACCCGTCCACCATGTGATCAGCTGGTGAGAGTATAAATCCTGCAGCCCCAGAGAAAAAATTCCAGGAGTCACGCAAAATATTCCACAAGGTCCTGCTGTGTCAGTCAGGGTCAAAAACATCTGACGTAAAATATACTTAGGATGCTATGGCTTATTTATCCTTTATGCTTTAATTTATGAAGTCTGCAACTACACAGTTCATTATGCCAGATAAAGCCATTACACGTCCGAGTACCAAAATGAAAATATCTGTCTATATAAACACAAATATTTTATGAATTAAAGTATATTCATTACATATCCATGTATAGCTATATATATACATAAATATACACACACTTTTATAGATACATACAGGCACAGATATTTATAATGTGGTGTATTTACAGGTGAATATTTTTGTATGTCTTTTCCTACATAAATCCCTGTGCATTGGACATGAGCATGTTACTAAATATTCTGTGCAGATCCTTCTTTTCCACAGGTAAAAGAATAACTTGGACCTAAAGACGTTTTTGTCTTATTCTGCCTAAATTTTAGGTAAGAAATCGCTTCCTTTTCCTAGCAGTTGTCTCTAAAGCCCTTCTTGCTGAATTACTCTTGCTTTTATGCAATAAAAATGCTAACAAACTGTTAAAGAAAAAAACGATACATAAAGTGATTTTTTTTGTTTGGTTATTGTTGAAAATTACACAACTACTTTTCAGAGAAAATTTGTCAAACAATTTTGAAGGGTGGTTTTCTTTTTTTCTTAAAACTTCACCTGACTTTTACTTCCAAGCTTACCCTGTTATTTAACTAAACACAACACTGAAAAAATGTCTTGCCAAGGTGCACATTTTTTGGTGACGCTCATTTTACTGACAGGAACGGAGTGGCAGGACCATCCTGTGACTACCAACCTTTATTCAGCCCCATACCTTTAACCTGCAACTACTCAGGTATAATCCGCCAAACTAAGACCAGACGGTTTGGGCTGTACAAAAGGGGAGGGGAAGAGGGAGGCCAAGGATGGAGCCCGTCTACATTGGTGGAGAGGAGAAGGCTTTTGCTATAGGACGTATTTGTGATACAGCTTCCAGGAAAGCAGGCGGTGGCAGAGGACTGTGGAGGCCGCCGGAGGCATTTTGACGCAGCCGGTTTGTGGATCAGCTGTGTCTTGCGCGGTTGCTTCTGTGAACGTGGACCAAGCCATTTCCAGCCCAAGCCTATACCCAGCCTTGAATGACAAAGTAAAGGATGATGCCGTTCCCTACGCATGTCTGAAGACCGTGCGGTCTGGTGACTCCCTCACAAAGGACTGTGGCACCTATAATTTTGTGCCCTATATGGATTGAAACAGAGCTGTTTATTTATTTATTTTGGAGAACAAATCCTTATAAAGCAGCTGTAGGCTAAACACTAAGATAAACCGCAGGCAGAGGTAGTCATTTAGAGTAACATCTGCACTAGCATATGTCAGAAGGGCTTAAAAAAGGAATTTATTTCAACATTTTATTTAGACTAATAATGCCAGAAAAGGGACATTATTAAATAGAAAGAATATGGATTTCAGAGACCACCAGTTCGAGAGAGCTATCAGCCTGAGAATCTAAACATATTTAGGTCAAGGTTGGATTATAAATTCAGAAACTTCTTCTTAATAGAGTATTTCCCTATTGATTCCTTTCCTCTGACTCCTACTGAGTCTGCATCTGTTCCTTCTCTAAGTAGACAGAACGTGGAATAGATGCAAATATGATGCAGTTTGTTGATTAAATTCTTGGCTGTGTTTATCTGTTGGAAGCCTCACCATCAGGCAGTCAATTTAATCAAACAATAATCTTCAGTCAATGGTGATCTTTCATGAAAAAATGTATCCATGGCACCTGCTGCGTCCTGTATTTATTGAAGATGTATGTCTTCGTGGGTTTTAATGCAATTGCCTAAAAATTACAATCGAGAGGATTATTTGTAATAACAGGCGGTACCACATGTAACGTTTTTGTCCTGTCCCAAGACAATATAGCTCTTCTTTGGGAGAAGTTAACATCCCTCTGCTATGGGCCAGAATATTATTCATTACATTTTTGACATCCCCCAAGGCTATGCAAAAGCGTGAACAAATCATCTCCTTTGCCAGTTCAGTATTATATTCTGAGCGTCGAGGTTTGTTAGTTGAGCCGACTTAAATCTCTTGGTTTAGATTCTGCTACACCTATGATTAAAAGTGGGGGAGGGCAGGGGAGTCTTCTGTCATTCCTTTTCCACTGAGAACTTCTCTAATCTTAGATAACATAGTATTTTAGCCTTCATAAAAAGGGTGGGTAAGTTGATGTTAAAAAAGAGTGAAAAATTAGAGCTGTTAGTGTACTCACATGAGAGGTAAACAAACTGGTTTCCCTCAGTAGTATTGACAAGAGCTAGGGATGAGAATGAGTGTGAATTTAAACCAGACATATCCTTTTTTCTCTGGCACTTTTGTGTTTATTGTCTTTTTGAGGGCTCCCATCCTCTGGAAGTTCCTTCACCTTCTCCCCAGAAGCCACTACCCGTAGTGAAAGACTGGCTGATTTTCACCTTCCTGAGACAGAACAGGCCAAACCCAAATTTTCAACTATCTCACTTTGCCCAAGGACAGGCAGCCCAGGACATACGGCTGCCTAATCCTTTCTTGAAAACACCTCAGCAATGAGGCTCCACAATGTGCCCCAGGCAATATATTCTAATATTTCACTAGCTGTTAGGTGGTTTTGCTAACAGGCAGCTTTGGCTATATTTGCTATAATTCAGCCCGTTGCTTTTTGTTCTGTCCACACTGATATAGAGAGCAACTGCTCAGTTGTTCAGCATGTCTTGTACCCGAACACTGCTGTCACATCGCACAATGTTTTTTTCATCTTTAATTTAAACTTTCCCATTTTACTCAATCTTTCCTGTAGGTGAGGTTTTCTAGACCTCTCTGGAGTCTCTCCAGTAGTTTCAGAATGTTCTTGAAGGGCTGCCAAAGACCAGAGAAATACTCAGCTGAAGTCTTGTCAGTGCAGAGCTGAGCAGAAAGATCATTTGTCCGTTTATCTGCACTTTTCACAGCAGCATGACATTAGTGACTCATGTTGTTCTTGTGATCCACTGTAACCTGTAGGTCTTTTTCTAAAGGACTGACATCCGTATAGTTCAATTTTTAGACCTGATTTTTTTTCCAGTGTAACTGATTATACGTGCCTGAGTGCAGAGCAATGTACTCTCTGTGCTGAATTATTTCACACCAATTTGCCAAGATCATGTTAAACTCTGTGTACATATTTCTGGCAGGTCTCCCAACCTTCATATGATCTCCAGATTTAGTAATAACATTCTGTATCAACCAGATATTAATAAATTTTTTAAGTAGACCTGGACCAGGACAAGTCCTGAAGAAAGCAGGTTGGTATGCCCTTCAATATGGCAAAGAAAATGTGTTCTCTGAGCATGCTTTTTCTCTATCCACGAGGCTTCTTGTACTGTGATAGAATAAATCTGATGGTTTCAACCTTTGCTTTTCTTCCACTCAGCCCCCCCAAAAGCTGCTACTAGGCATCTAATTTCACTAGCCTGTCCACTAAACTACCTCTGGTAATTGATACTTTCAATAACGTTCAAGTCAGAATACCATTTTCCAAGCATTTAAAACAGGGGCTTTTTTAGCTATATTACAATATTTAATTCCAAAACACACTGAAAAATATTCTCTTTTTAAAGGTTGCTTTACAGAATAGGAAATAAATGTAATTTCCCTTTTTCTTAAGAACAGTAAAAAAAGATTATATTCACCTACTTCCTTTCTTCCTTTTGTGTCTATGCAAGTGATACTTATAATGAGTCCTATGATTGTGCTAATACCATCAGACAGCAGATCTACAGAGACTATAGGTCCTAAATAAGACATGGACTGCATTGCAAGAAGCGTAGAAAATGCACAGCAGTAAACCTATTATTGTTGACAAAAGACGTTCAGGGAAAATTGCTGCAAAGTGTACTTCATTAAGTTCCAAATGGTATTTGCATGTTCATATTATATAAGAAGGATTTTTTAAGCCATAAAACTTTGCCTGCCTAACTCCGTGTTCACCCATTTTATACACATGCTCAACTGGAAGTATTAGTGTCCTCATTAGATGCCATCATCACCTTTTTTCCTCTAGCTGTAGAAATATGTCTTTGCAAAACTCAAAGATGGAATAGAAATAAACCAGCATACTAAATGCTTACTAGGGGTAAGGAAAACAAATATATCTGAAGTAGAAGGATGCATGTTTAAAAGTTAGTAATTTTGAAAACCGTTATTTAGTTTAAATTTTTCTTCATTGACAAGAGCTGTTGTAGGGCCATGGAACTGTAGAATAAACAAGGAATCACTTAGCTAAACTTAAAAACTTCAGTTCTATTTTCATACTGAAGACTTAAATGTGTTATATCAGTGCAGATAATAATAGAATCATAAAATAATTTAGATTGCTTTGAATGTTATCCAGGTCAACCTGCTACTCAGGAGGTAACAGACAGACCAGGTTGCTCAGGGCATTGTCCAGTCAAAGTTTGGAAGTTTTCGAGGACGGAGATCCCACAACCTGTCTGGAAATCTGTTGCAGGGTCTGACCAGCCTCACTATGAAGATTTTTTTCGTATATCTAATCCCATTTCACCTTATTGCAGCTTGTGTCCACTGCCTCCCGTACTTTTGCTTGGGTACCTCCAAGAAGTGTCTTTCTCTGTCTTCCCTTAACTACCCACTGGGTTGCTGAAGACAGCAACAGGAAGGATTCCCCCTGCCTCCTTGAGCCTTCTCCCAGCTTCTCCTTCTGCATCGTGCGACTTCTCCCCCTGCATGATTTCAGCCTGCTGTTTCAAAGGACTGCTGGCTTTGTTCTTGATCACAGTGAAGCGAAGGGGAGCTAGCAAAGCTGTGCTTTTGCACAATCATGGCCGTAAACCAGAGAACCATTTCAGAGGAGGCACTTAATGAGCCATTAATAAATATTCTGGGCCAGGTTTTCTAGTTTTCTTGCATCTAACAGCTTATACTGGCAGCTGTGTGAGACTTTGAAACTCAGAAACAAGAGCTGGTGTCTCAAAACCTAGCTCCATGTGCCTGCAGACTTGGGAAAGGCGCGCTCTCCGGTGTGCCGAGGGCTAAATCTGTTCCTAGCTCAGTACAATGTAGAGAAGGGACTGCTGACTTAATAAGCCGGGGTTTTTTTCCTTTAAAACTAAACTATACTTCATAGACATGACTGTATTTCAGCAACCTATAGGACCATTGACACCTGTTTAAAAAGATCCCAAGGTTATGTCTAGGCCAGATTTTCAAAGCTGTTCAGGCATTTAGAGATGCATGTTTAATTTTCTAGGCTTTACCAAGCTGCCAACAGTCTTTGAAGAATACAAAATGTTAGTAGGTACCTGGTATCTGATTATTTAGACAGTTACGTGCTTTGGTGCCAGTTCCATGGAGCCTTAATTCTATTAGTACTGCTTAATGAGAAGAAGCACATGAAATACCAGATCTAAACACCATAATAGTTTATATCCAAGAAAATTTTTTTTCTTTCGCTTTTGAAAAAACACATTGCTCCTTTTTTTTGGTGTTGACAGTATTGATGAGAAAAATAGTTTCAGGGCTTTACATCTATGGGAAATGTTATTTTTCTAAAACAAGGATCGTTTTATATTAGGTAGATGTCCAGCTGATGAAAGAAAATGTGTTTAATGGCTGCTATTTGGCATTCCTGCTTGAAAATGAGTTATCTGAAATATTTTCTTTACGAGTTACCTGTTAATAGTCACAGTTCACTGCCCTGTTGATCTAGTGAGTACATCTATCTTCTCCAGAGCTGGAAAACCTGCAATTCACACATCTGATCTTATTTCACTAATTGAGTGATCCTTTTTCCTCTCAGATGACAACTTCTGGCTTCAAGCGAACACTGTGCTGCTTTGTCAAAGCCTTTTTGACATTTCTACTGAATGGCCTGTAGGTGTTTGATTCCCATTATAGTCTGGTAATGTATAGCAAGTACATGAAACAAAGTCCTTCAGAAAGCCGGTGTTGGGCTGTTAAATTCTGTGACTAGCAGTAATGAAATGCATGCACATACATTTTGTTTCCTTTTTTTTTTTTCTTGTTTGAATACATATAAGAGAATTATAAAGGACCTTCCTCTGAATGTTCAGAAATAATATTGACATGCAACTTCATTCCCTTTCAGTCTGAGCTCTAGGAGCAGTTCCTGGCTGGTTTGGTACATCTGTAAAATGCTGTTGCATTGGTCAAGATCGGAATGGCTGGAGGAAGATTTCAACCTGTCTAGCTGAATTTCCATTAAAGAGTTATCTGGTGTCCCGAGGGCTTTTGTTTGTTTGTTTGCCTGCCTTTTTTCTCATTTGGGAAAAGATTCAGTTTGATATTGGAAAGAAAAATAAAGATACCCAAATGTCTGCTTATGCTGAGCTTGAGAGAAGTGAGATAAATGGGAGCCGCTTTCTGAATTTATCACTTAGATTCAGTATTATATGACCATGTCCTGATGGGTTCAACAGACACTTGCAAAGACAGCAACTCAGAATCGATCCCACCTCCCTTTGTCCTGGAGCGGGGTTTGGAATCCTGATATCTCACATAGCAATGTATTCTTCTGGCTATAATACTCTCTCCTCTGCATTTGGAGTGCCTTCCTTCCAATTTTTCATATTGAAACTATTTAATTTTGAATTGCAAATGCCACGACAGGTAGAACTTGAACTCAAGTCTCCCAGCTTAGTGCCCACCAGGCTGCAAAGTCATTCTCCTGCGTGGCCTGGCATATTCACTGCCAACTCTCCCATTCACTTTTGCTGAAAGTTTTTGTTTCCGTAACTACAGCAGTGAAGCTATAATGCCTGCAATTTGTGAGTTCCTATCACATAGCTCCAGCTTAGCACTGTGCCAAGATTAGAGAGCAACACAAAGCCTTTAGAAAGTTTTCCCAATAAAACTGTAATTCTTTAAATTTTATTATTTAAAAGATATTAGATCAATCCTCATGGTTGAATTCAGCACTCTACTGCAATATGTATTATTAAAAGTTATAATTTTGCTGGAGAAGTAGTTGATTGACAACAATTACAACAATGTGAGTTACTATCAATTATGAAAAAGATGGTTTCGGTTTGCCTATGTATAAATGCAATCAAAACCTTCCATACTTCATCAGATTGCTATTTATGTCCTAATCTTGCACTAGATCAAAAGTGCAAGTGCGTCCCAATGAAACTAAATTGTGAGCCAGCTCTGTCCTGGAATTTGATATGGATCATATTCTAATACTTCATAATTATTTTATTGTATTCAAAATAAGTAGTTGCCAGAGCAAAGAAGCTATTCTGAGTAACTAAACAAAGCAATAAGATATAATAGGCAAATGCCATTGTTTGAGGCTTGCACTTCTTTTTCATTTTCCATTTCTGTAAGGTGAAAAATGTGATTAATTTTAATTTTAATTTAAAATAGGAAGTTTGACAGACTATTACATGTCTTTTTAATAAAATATGAGGAGGTTATTGTTGTGTGAGTTCAAGATTTTTGCTTTCCTTTTAATTTATTGTGGTATATAGCTTCAGGTTTGACAGCCTGAGGTGACGTTCTTGTACTTTTTATGTCGCTTGATGATATTTTGGGTTTTTTTTAAAATAACAAATTATGTCATACAAAAAATATCACAGTAATGTAATCTTGTCCTCTAAAATATATTTTTATGTTTCCTCCATAGATTGATCTCCCTGGTCCATTATAAAAAACATAAATAAGTTGTATAGCTTAGATTCATGAGTGATTCAATGCATATATGTCATTTACGATGTTTCTCTTTTGTTTGATGTTGACATTGCTAATACAAGGTTTCAATACTTACAATGCAGGAAACCTAAAAAGTTTGCTTGCGGTATTACCATTAAGAAGAAAAAAACCTGAAAAAGTTATAAAAATGTAAAATATTCAATTCCCATACTCTTGGTGTTAACTCATGGAATAAATATCCCTGTGAAGGGAACTGAGAAAACAGCATGTAGTTGCATGTTATACGGGTTTTAACCTGAGAGCAAACCCAAGGATATTAGAACTGACAATACCTTTATTTAAAACTGGATTTTAGATAAATGATGTTTTGTTGTTCTGGTACTTTCTCTACCTTTTAAATAAAGAACTACTTTGGAAGAAAACTCTTGAAGTAAGCTATCCAGATAAGCAAGTGAAGAAGATGATGACTACGTATCAAAATACTGTTATGAAAACTTTACTCCTGTTTTATGGTTATTGTTGCCTGTAATAATATTTTAATTCTTTATCTATTTCTTCTGGTTTGGTATGTTGAAACAGTTCTTTTTTAAAATTTAAGATAACAGCAGAGAGAGAAACTGATACAAATAGAGAATTTAAATGTTTTTGCACAAGTTTAAGTCTACCTGAACAGACAAACTAACAGTAATACTCAAATTTGGTCTAGTTTACCATTAAGAATACAAAGGAGTGTGACAGATAATGATTAATTTGCAACAAACCAAATGTTATGCTAAAAAAGGTGTCAACATAACAACAACAAAAACATCCCCTTCCCCCCCAAAAATAGAGAAGGTACTATTACATTTTAGTTTCCTGAACAATTAAAACAAACTTTCATCTTGTTGGGGGTCCTGAGAATCAGCTGAGCTCACAGATTACATTTTAGAAGATTGTTAAAAGTTCTGCTAAAGTCCTATTACAAAATTGTGCCTTTCACATTGGTATGCATCTGCTTCTATTTCACTAGTACTTCAAGGAAGATAATTTCCATGAAATCTTCATGCGGTTAAATGCAACAAATCTTTCCATTGTCAAACCACAGCAAAACTCTGTCAAGTAGTGCTACAGTTTATTGAATTAGAATGTTTGAAGTGAACATTCTCTGGAGCTTATAGAGGCTGGCAATAGGCTGACTGAATAGGAAAAATCAGCTAGACAGTTGACAGAGCAGGCAAGGCAAAAGTTGGAGGAAAAATCATAAGCTCTGACTACATGTATCTTTCAGCTACCCCCAAAGGATGTATGTATGCCAGGAAACGAGGACAGTCTGGGGATAAGCATAGTGTACATGTTGCTTAAAGGAATCCACAAACACTTACTGATGTATCTGAAAGCCAGTCTCATTGCTTGGTATGTATTCTCATCAAGGTTGTTAATAAGTTTCTCATTGTGGTAGCACATTTTCTTGTTGTCATAATATTGGTTAACTGTTAAATGCCCACCCAGCTGCTCAGTCATTCCCCCTCCTCAGCAGGACAGGGGAAGGAAAATGGGAAAAAAACCAAGAATGAGAAAGCTAGTGGGTTGAGTTAAAGACAGGGACATTGCTTACCAGTTACCATCACGGGCAAAGCAGATTTAACTTAGGGAAAATGAATTTGATTTATTGCCAACAAAAATAGATTCGGCTAGTGAGAAACAAAGACAAACATTAAAACATCACCTTTCCTCCCCGCCTCTCCAGACATATCTACCCAGGCCCAGAGGGGCAGGGAGGGCTGGCATGGGTCCTGCAGTGTGCCCATTTTGGAGGCAGCTGGAATCAACTGGATCCAGCATGGGGCAGCCCTTGATCTCTTCTCACAGAGACCATGCTTGCAGCCCCACCCTGCTGCCAACACATTGACACCTGCACCCAATACACTCATTGATTTTGACTTTACACCCTATTCTATTTTATACTATTTTACTTTTTTTCCAGGAATTTTTTTGTTATGGGAAGTACTATGCCATAAACTTAAAAAAGAATTGTGAAGATAAGTATGGTTTATTCCTAGAAAAAGAATAATACTTCTAGTCATGTCAGTGTAATTATTCATATAATATACAAATATTTGCACATGTCAGAATAAATCCCTTTTCAATAATGTGAGTAATGTAGATTACAGCTCCTGAAGACTAAAACCAGAACTGTTGTACTAAAATGCAAATAAATCTGCATTGCTACTGCGAAAAGTAAAAGCCTTGTGTGTATGTATGCATTTGCACGCGCCCAAAAATGAGTCAGTTAAAAAGGGTTTTCTTTTAGTGATTTCACAAAGTGGTGTTTCAGAGTTTTAACAGTATTTTGGTTTAAGCTTTGGATGAAAGTTTAAGGATGAGTTTGTGTTTTTTCACACCAGTTCACCTGCCATCTCCAGTCACTGTCTACAAGCTTAGGACTAAAACGGTCTATTGAGTAATCTTCCCTGGTTCTCTGGTCTTATTTCAGTTCTTACGCTCAATGAATTTCATTCGATTTTAGGGTTGACTGCCAGTGCTCTATCATTTTAGCTGTTCAAGGGAATACCTCAAGAAAAATGTTGAAAAGGTCATTTCCACAGTTTCCCTGCAATCATATAGCCCTCCATGATAAAGCCTCAGACACCAAACCTGGACTTGCTAGTAACTGTTTTCCTTCATGCCTGAGACAGGTAATGAGATAGGATGATAATAATAAAAAGGTTGGTTTGTCTTCAGAATGTCTGAAAAGGTTTTAATTTTCTATTTGGTGGGATTTTCTAGAAAGCTGAAAGAAAGACACTTTTGCAGTATCTCTAATTACAGTAGCAGACTCCTTGGAAAGGTTTGATGCTATAGTGGTGGAGCATTTCAAATTATCTTTGAGACAAGAATTGCACAGCATTTAAAGTAACTTGTAACAGAAAGGTAAAATGAAAATGATCATTTAGCATTTTACGTTTGGGGGGTTTTTTTGGTCAGAAGATACTGGCATTATAGAAGATTCCGAACTTGTTTGCTGCATAAACATAATTTCCTGACATGATTCCTGGAAGCACAGCAGGTATTTAACAAAACATTTAGGGCTTTAGGATTGTGACAACTGACACTCAGTGTCAGAAGCAAGCCATCCAGTTCTGGAAGAGAAATTCTAGAGTCAGACACGTTCATAGACTCTTGGTTTTGTGCTTTGAAACAGACAACAGATAGAACGTAGTGTCTGTAGCTTTCCCTCCTAAATATCTATCTCAAGGCTGTAGCTGTGCACCTAAATGAAACTTGAATTAGAATCTGATCTTTCTCCAGAAGTTTTCTGTCTAGCTTCTCCTACTGAGTAATAAATTAAAGTGTAATGACATACGAGTCAAGAAGGTCAGATATGATGACTTAGTGGTTCTTCTTTGCCTTAAAGTCTGTGAGTCTGGTAATCCATCTATCTATACTGGAAGCCATGACCGGCAGAAACTATTTTTTTGAAAGTTCCAGATCACTGATGCTGTTTTTCCAAAGAAGGGTAGACATTTTATGGTGAAAGATAAAGTGGAAAGGCATAAACATAATTCTTCTCTTTTTCCATTTTATTTTTGTTCCTTGAATATAAGTGTAATGGATCTGGCTCAGAGGGAGTTACCTTCCTCCGTAGCAGCCCACATGGTGCTGTGCTGTGCATTTTTGGCTGAGTGTTGATAACGCACCAATGTTTTGGCTATTGCTGAACAGTGCTTGCATTGTATGAAAACTTTTTCTTTTTCCTCCCCTGCCCAAAGCAGGCTGGGTTTGGGAGTGGACACAGCTGAGACATCTGACCCAAACTGACCAAAGGGATATTCCATGCTATATGATGTCATGCTCATCAACAAAAACTCAAGGAAAGGAGGAGGAAGAAGGAACATCTTTGGATATGACATTTGTCTTGCCTAGCAACAGTTACATGTGCTGAGGCCTGATTTCCCGGGAAGTGGCTAGACATCATCTGCTGATGGGAAGTAGTGAATGAATTCTTCTTTTTGCTTTGCTTGTGTGGGCAGCTTTTGCTTTCTTTGTTAAACTGTCATTATTCCATTTCACAAGTCTTTTCACTTTCCTTCTGTGTTCTTCCCATCCTGCAGGAGAGGGGACTCAGTGAAGGACCCTGTTGGTGTTGGCTGCTGGCTGGGGTCAACCCGTCACAATTTGTAATTATGGTTCATTTTCCCTCGTTAGACTTATTAAGCAGAATAAGCAGAGAATATGCAAACAAGGTCACCTACTGAATTTGAATCCTGTGTGACTGACTTTACTCAGTATGAAAATATGGAAAGGTATTATTAATCTGATATTATGAGAAATTAGAATTTCAGGATAATATATACGTATCTCAATCCAATAATTTTACACAACTGTCTTCTTTAATGTAGTATGAACAATGGAATGAAGTGCTAATTTGCCTATTCATGTTCTGTCAGGAAAACTGCACAAGCCCTAGTCTTTCAAACTTAAAAGAATGTAGAAGCTGATGGGATTTTGTTTATATATAACAAGAGAGCATTTAAGACTTACTTGCATAGATTTTTTTTTTAAAGCAAGAGACAGAAAATAACAGAAGAAAAGAAATTGAATCCTTCATGTGCTGTCATTTTTATAGTGTATATCTGTGCACAAAAAGTATTTCTGAAAGTCTCTAGTAGAGTATTTATTTCCAAGTCACCGGCAAACTAGTTAAAGAAACGTCTCTAGGTTTTCTGTCTTCTACAGCCAAACAAAAGAATACCTGGGAAACATTCTAAGTCAGTTCAAAAGCTTTATACATTCTGTGTGAAAAATTGTTCTTAATGAAACCTAAGAAATGCCTTTGAGACAACACTGAAATTATTATATGATTTTCAAAAGTTTATCTTAATACAAAGTTTGTATAGGTTTACAAATGTACACAGCTTTCTATAGACAGAACTCATTCCCTATATTGAGGGTATCATTAGAGTTATCTGTCATCAGTCTTGTTTCTTAATAAGGCTCTGATGATCAAATATGTCTTAAATCTTTTATTTTTATGGAGTGGGTAAGAAAGGCTGGAATTTTGGAATACATCTAAATAGGTACAAGTATAGATAGATTAATACATCCAGATAGATACAAGATCCAGATAGATAAAAGACTTGTCTGCTGGAGAAAACAGACCATATTCCTCTGGATCAGAGGAAACTAATGATTTTCTTACTTTTTTTATCTAATGTGTTCAAATTACACTGTGAAGAACTGCTCTAATAACTTTTTTCTTTTGCATCGTTGAGACAAATACTTGATACACTGCATGATTGTTACCTTCAGTTTTAATTCATTGCATCCATCAGATTGACAACTGAAACCTTGTTAGTTCTCCCAAGTCAGCCAGTATGGGAGGCAGCTTGCACATAACCAGCACATTAAATTTTTATGCAGTAAACTCCTTGGATCAGAGCTAAATCATTTATTTGTTCTTTAGTTTTCTGAAAGGTTTAGCAAAGTGCAGAGGAGGCAGTAAAAAAGAACGAAATATTATTCACAAAAGAAAAAGGTTATTTTTTTATATTTCAGGAGGTACTTTGAATTATGTTTTTGAAAACTCTTTTAGTTTACACTATCAGAGACTGAAGACTAAATAAAACACACTTGTCCTTCTCTTGCAGTCTGCCTTTGTTCCCACCTTTAGGGACCATTTCTAGGAATGACCACTGGTCATTCTCCTTCACTGTTCAGATACATTCTGCTCTTGTGGTGAATTCACCTTTAGCCGTCTAAGGTGATGAGAAATATCATGAATTTTCCCTGGCCAAGAGCTGAGTCAAATGCAAAGAGGAGCTGACTGTGATGAGTCATGGCAAAAAGAACAACAAAAGCAAAAACTGAGAATAAGTGAATCTTGACACGGGCTGATCAGCGGCTAACAGGAAAACAGTGCCTGAAACTGCTGAAAAGGTCTATCACAGTGTTGTGAACTGATCTGATTGGCAGCCTATGTCAACAGCTGGCTATAAAACCCCTCAGCAGTATGAAGCAAGGCAGAGTGTTGGGGGGACATCTTTAAATGGATCTCCCACACCACGCAAGGATGGGCAAGGGCCTGAGGTGGATTGGCTATGCATCAGTGATGAGCCACTGACCCTGGATGTAGAGAGTATAATGTTTCCTGGGCTGACTGGAAAATAGCCAAAGTCATTCCAATCTACAAAAAGGGGGTGAGGGATCATAGAATCATAGAATCATAGAACGGCTTGGGCTGGAAGGGACCATCAAAGGTCATCAAGTCCAACCCCGCTGCGGTGAGCAGGGACACCTTCAACTCGATCAGGTTGCTCAGAGCCCCGTCCAGCCTGGCCTTGGATGTTCCCAGGGATGGGACTTCTACCACCTCTCTGGGCAACCTGTGCCAGTGACTGCAGACCTGTCAGCCCAGCCTCAGTTCCTGGAAAAATTGTGGAGAAGACTATACCACATACTATTGAAATGCATTTAAAGAACAATGCAATCATCAGGCACTGTCCACATGGGTCCTGTTTAACCGACTGGATATCCTTCTGTGATAAGATCACCCACTTAGTGGGTAAAGGGAAGGTAGCAGGTGTATTTTTTTCCGGATTTTAGTACGGCTTTTGATACTGTCCCTCACAGCATCCTTCTGCACAAGCTGTCCAACTGTGGGATGAGCGGGTTCACAGTGTGCTCGTTGAAGAACTGGCTGAAGGGCAGGGCTCAAAGGGCTGTAGTGACTCGGGCTACATCTGACTGGCAACCGGTCACTATTGGTGTTCCTCAGGGCTCAATCCTAGGGCCAGTTTCATTCAATAAATTTATCAACAATCTGGATGCAGGAGTTGAATGCACCATTAGCAAGTTTGCTGGTGATACCAAATTGGGAGGTGCTGTTGACTCTCCTGAGGGACAGGAGGCCTTGCAGAGGCATCTAGATAGATTGGAGCATTAGGCTATTGTCGTGGTTTAACCCCAGCCAGCAACACAGCACCACGCAGCCGCTCACTCGCTCCCCCCCCACCCAGTGG
>JAVKLA010000057.1:15177862-15207339 GCA_034782735.1 Sagittarius serpentarius | reverse complement strand
GAGAGGTGGTCGATGCCCCAAGCCTGTCAGTGTTTAAGAGGCATTTGGACAACGCCCTTAACAGCGTGCTTTAACTTGGTCAGCCCTGAAGTGGTCAGGCAGTTGGACTAGATGATCGTTATAGGTCCCTTCTGCCTGACATAGTCTATTCTATTCTCTTGTACTTGCTGACTTCCTGGTCTGATCTGGAACCCGGTCTCTGTTGCTGCATCTTAGAGATGCAACCAAAGCAGGTGTCAGCAGGTGGCATGTGAGTGAGGATGAGGGTGACTGAATGTGGAGTAAAGACATGGAATTTACTGTATTTCAGCTTGAGCTTGTTGTCTCTTGTCCTGTCAATGGCCAGCAATGAGAAGGGTCTGGCCTCATCATCTTCATTCTTACCCATCACGTGGTTATACACATGGATAAGATCCTCCTGAGCCTTCTCTTCTCCAGGCTGAACAGTCCCAGTGTTGTCAGCTTTTCTTCATATGAAAGATGCTCCCGTCCCTTAATCACCTCTGTGGCTCTTCTCTGAACTTGCCCCAGTAAGTTCTTATATTTCTTGTACTGAGGAGTCAAGAATAGACCCAGTACTCCCAAAGTCTCATCAGTGGCAAAGAAAAGGATAAGGATCACCTCCCTCAACTTGCTGCAACACTCCTCCTAATGTAGCCCAGGATGCTGTTGGCTGTCATTACCAAGGGGGCACATTGCTGGCTTATGTTCAACTTGTTGTCAACCAGAACCCTGAGGTCCTTCTCTCAGCCCCCAGCTGTACAGGTAGATGGGGTTACTCCTGCACCGGTGCAAGACTTGATATTTCCCTTTTCTGAACTGCATGAGATTCCTCTCAGCCCAAATCTCCATCCTGTTGAGGTCCCTCTGAATGGCAGCACAACCATCAGTTGTATCAGCCACTTCACTCAGTTTAGTATCATCTGCAAACTTGCTGAGGGTGTACTCTATGCCCGCATCCAGGTCATTAATGAAGATTTAAAGAGTATAGGACCACATACTGAGCCCTGGGGTACACCTGTAGTGCCTGGCCTCCAGATGGACTTTGTGCCACTGATCACAATGACCTGGGCCTGGATCTTCAGCCAGTTTTCAATCCACTTCACTGTCCACTTATCTAACCTGTACTTTGCCAGATTGTCTATGAGGTTGTTATGGGAGACGGTGTCAAAAGACTTACCAAAGATGAAGTAGACAACATCCACTGCTCTCCTCTCATCCACCAAGCTACTCACCTTGCTGTAGAAAGCTATCAGGTTGGTCAAACATGATTTTGCCTTCATGAATCCATGCTGACTTCTCCCAGTCACCTTCTTGTCCAAGTGTCTGGAGGCGGTTTCCAGGATTAGTTGCTCCATCACCTTTCCAGCGAATGAGGTGAGGCTGACCAGTCCGTAGTTGCTCTGATCTTCCTTGTCCTTCCGGACAATTAGTGACACTTGTTGTCTTCCAGTCTTCAGGAACCTCTCCCATTTGCCATGACATTTCAAAGATAATAGAGAGTGGTCTTTCAGTGACATTGGCCAGCTCCCTCAGCACTTGTGCGTGCATCACATCAGGCCCCATGGACTTAGGTATATCCATTTTGCTTAAATATTCCCTGACCTGATACTCTTTTACTAAGGGTAAGTCTTCCTTGGTCCGGACTTTCCTTCTGGTGTCAGAGACCTCAGATTCCTGAAGGCCAGTCTTACCAGTAAATACTGAGGCAAGGGAGATATTAAGCACTACAGCCTTTTCCATGTCCTTTGTTACTGAGGCCCTTGTGGCCCATTCAGCAACAGGCCCACATTTTCCCTAGTCTTCCTTTTGCTGCTGATATACTTGTAGAAGCTCTTCTCGTCTTTCACATCCCTCAGGAAATTCAGCTCCAGATGGGTTTTATCTTTCCTAAGGCCATCCCTGGATGCTCAGACAGTACTTCCAAATTTCCCCATGGGTCATCTGCCCCTACTTTCATCTCTTATACAGTTCCTTTTTATATTTGATTTTAATCAGGAGTTCTTTGTTCACCCGTGCAGGCCTCCTGCCACCTTTGCTTGATTTCCTGCTCATCAGGGAGGACCATTCTTGAGCTTGGAGGAGGTGATCCTTGAAGATCAACCAGCTGTCTTGTACACTTTTTATCTCCAGGACCTTCTCCCATGGGATTCTTCCAAACAGATCCCTCAATAGGCTCAAGCCTGTTCTAAATCCCAGGGTTGTGATGCTGATTTTTGCCTCTCAGGATCCTGAACTTCACCATCTCAATTGCTGCTGAAGCCAGGGCTGCCCTCAACCTTCGTATCACCTATGAGTTTTTCTTTGGTTTGAAGTATTAGGTCCAGCAGAGCATCTCTCCTCATCAGCTGCTCAGTCACCTCCACCAGGAAGTTGTCATCAGTGCAATCCACTAACCTCCTGGATTGCTTGTGACCTGTTCTGTGACTTGTTCTGTTGTTCTTCTAGCAGATACCAGTGTGGTAAAATTTTCCCATGAGGACCAGCACCTATGGACACAATACTTCTTCCAGTTGTCTGAAGGTCTCCTCTACTTTTCCTCGGTCAGGGGGCTTATAGCAGACAGCCACTACAATATCACCTATATTCATTTGCTTGCTAATCTTGATTCACAAGCTCTCAGTTGGCTCATTATCCATCCCAAGGCAGAACTCCATGAATCCACACTGCCACCTCACATAAAGGGCAAATACCCCTTCTCACCTTACCTGTCTGACCTTCCCAAAGAGCCTGTATCCATCCATCACAGCACTCTAGTCTTAAGCCCTATGCCACCACATCTTGGTGATCCCAGTGAGGTCATAGCCCTGTAACTGCACAAAGGCTTCTAATTCCTCCAGTTTATTTCCCATGCTGTGAGTATTACTGCACAGGCATTTCAGAAAGTTGCCTAGCATGCTGATTCCCTAGAAATGACCTGAGAGCTTTCCCAATAAGGCTGTCCCCTACACTTCCTTATTTACGTGCCTACACTTGAGGTGATTTTGCTCCAGCTTTCTTTGGTTGATTGTCATGTCCTTTCTGTTCACACCACCCCAGGCCCTTTGCTTGCTTACCCCATCCACCACTTCCTCACTTGATTATTGAGAAAGTTCTCTCTTCCCGTCATTCCTAGTTTGAAGCTCTCCTTAGCAGGTTAGCCGGCCTGTTGGCGAAGATAATTTTTCCCTACTGATGTCAGGTGAATCCCATCACTCCCAAGAAGCTATTGATCCTCACAGTTTCTCATCATCCTAGAAAGCAAAACCTTTCTGCCCAACGTCAGCTACATAATCATTTACCCAAGGTCTGCATGCAGTTGCAGCGCTATGAACTATTGGGATTACAGAAACACGGTGGGATAGCTCACACGTGGTTGTGTCTGATCTTGGTTCCCCTCACCAGGCCTGATTCTGAATCCCCACCCACAGGCTCACATCCCAGCCTGGTCACAGCCTATCCCCATCCCCACTAAAGCATCTGATGCTGTGGGCTGGGGCTGCCCCTGGCTGCACCCCTGCCTGCCCTGCTTCCAGGCTGGGGTGGTGGGATGGGCCCTGGCTGGTGAGGCCTTGCCCTGGTAGTTGCCTTGAGGAGGCCCTGCTGCTTCCAGCCCCTGGTCTCCAGGGTGCCGCCAGCCCCTGTGGTGCCCTGACAGTACGCCACTTGGAAGTCTGTGACGAGTCGATGCTTTAGGGGTCTGCACTGGGACCTGTCCATTTTAACATCTTTATTGATGACCTGGAGGAGTTGAAAAAGAGCACTCTTGTCACATTTGCAGATGGATCCATGTTGGGGTGACAAGCTAGTACACATGAAAGCAGATCTGCCACCCTGGAGAGGCTGGAAAAATGGGCAAACAGGTTCTCATGAAAGTCAGCAATGATGAGTCCCTGCTGGGTCCCCGTAGGCAAAGAGGAATCCCTGCAATGACACTGACTGGGGACCGAGGAGCTGGGGAGCAGCTCTGTGGGAAAGGTCCTGGAGTGGTGATGGGCAGTGAGCCTAACATGAACCCATGGCGTGCCCTAACAGCGAAGGTGGTCAACCGCTCTTGAGCTATGTGAACAGGGGCACATTCCACAGACGGAGGGACAGGATTGTCAACACTCTGCATGGTATTTTTCAGATCGTATTTTGAGACTGCATCAAGTGCACCAAACAGACTCCCAGCGCCTTCGAGAGGTTATCAAGGAGATGGAGGTGGTCTCGTCACAGTGGTACAGGGCAGGGGAGTGAGAGACAATGTCTGCAGGAGAGGTTCAGGCTGAGTATAAGGAGAAACCTTTTCCCCATGAGGACAGTGAGACAGTGGAGCGGGTTGCCCTGACAGGCTGTGTCACCTCTGTCCTTGGTGGGTTTCAAGCCCATACTAGACCGAGCTCTGAGGAGCCCAGAGCTGGCCCTGCTTTGGGCAGGGGTTTAGACTAGAGACCTCCTGAAGTCCCTCGAAGCCTGAATTATCCTGTGATATGATAATTCATATATACAGCAATATATACAAGAGAAGGGGTATATTTTTCCTTGCTTACAGGTTTATATACTTCATATAGGATTTGCAACTTTTTCATATTCATACAGGGCAAAGTTATTTTCATTCAGTGCAAGAGAAGATTAGAAATCAATATTTTGGCTACCAGAGGGCATAATCTTTTTTGCATTGCTATTGTTATTCACTATATTTGCTTACTTGTCATTCAAACTTTTGTAATGAAAACCATTTGTTGAAATCTTTTCTGGCAGCATTTATTATATTCACTAAGCGTCAGAAAACAAAACTCCCTTAACTGTAACAGCAAGAAAATCTAAAACACAGTGACTTTGAGGTTGATTTGTAGATACTACAGCTATTTTGAAGACAACAGATTTGTTAGCATTATGTCATTTCCCACCCAGCACAGCGTGTGCCTTCATTACAAATATACTCATCGGGCTGTGCTGAAAATATTCCTGACCTAAGTCAAAATTAGATCCAAATGAGATCTCCTGAGTGTAGTGAGAATTGGAATGAAGGCCCCCAGCTATAAAGAATACATATAACAATATCCTGACAATAATATTCACCCTAGAAACTGCTAAGAATTTAGGTTTATTATACCTTACTGGGTTATAGTGGGGGACAGAAGAGAATATATCAGAAATGAAGGTAAAGCTGAAACAGAGACTAAAAAGCTACTGAAAACAGAAAACATATGCTCTAACAAACCATTCCCTGTGCAATATTAACTGTTAGGTAAGAATGCTAAATGACAGAGTCCTTGGAGTGTATTATTTCCAAGAAATTCAAGAATTAATGGGTACAGCTAAACCAAAATTCTGTTCAGCAGATCAATGTTAATTTCTCCATAGTCAGACAGATTTGTACCCTTACGGGCTATTACGCTAAAAATTCTGTCTCCCACCACAAAATCTCAATAAATAAATTGCATGACTGAAAATAAAAAGCAGAAAATCCTGAGCAAATCCCCAAGTTAAAGTTATAGTAAATTATTACAAATACATACACTTCAGTCATTGATTAAGATTGACACCAAGAAGCTTATGTACTGCCAAACACACAGACAGATTCCATAAAGAACTGCATGTATTTACATACGTGAGGGGATCACATAGATTACATTTACGTAGATGTATAAATTAATACAGGATCATTGGACTGCTAATACCATTTCTCAGAAGCCATTAAAAAAAAAAAAAAAGTAGTTTTACTAAGCAGCACCTTACATGCAATAATGCTAAAAAAAAAAAACAAAACCACAACTGAAACAAAAAACACCACCCCAAAAAGGGGAATATAATAATATTTTTTGATAGCAGCAACTCAGAAAGGATGACTTCTATAGAAAGAAAGGGCTATTAAAGAGGAAAAAGTGAATGATTCTGAGGAATAGACTGAAATATGTAAGTGGAAAATCAGTAATACATAATGAAAATGCACACACAGAATTGTGTTTCTTGCTGGGAGCAATTGATGGAAAAAAGTAAGTAGTGGTAGTAGGTGATCACAAGGGGACTATGTATTCCCACGATAATACAAGTTTGAAAAAGGTAATTCTGAAGAGGTGATAGAGAAGAGTCTTCCTGTAATAAAAGGGAAGCATGCAGGCTACTGACAAGATATCAGAAATATCCCACATAAAATTCAAATCATATTTAAGAAAACTAATAGATGGAATGTGAGAATTTAAAAGGAAGGATTACTTAGATAAGGGGTATGAAAATTTTAATTTAGAACAGGGAATTAAAAGTATGTTGTTTCTTCAGCCTGCAAAAAGAAAAGCCAAGAGGGAAATGAGTAATATTTGTAATTTCTTGGTGGAGGAAGGATTAGAGAAGGAAAAGAAAAATCAAAACAACTTAAGGTATAGGGAATGTTGGAATAAAAGCTAGTACATAAAACCTATGAATATGCATATGAATAAATGAAAGCTGGATATGTGAATAAGCTTCCTAGCTCAAGGAGGCTATGAACAATTTTTCAGATGGAATAGATATAGCTCCTTATCAAATCATGGAAATGATTGTACAATGCGAGGGTCTGCAAAATGAAGGTACTTGCACAAGTAGCTTAAGAGGTCTCTTTCACTTCCAGAATCTTTAACATCTTTTTACTTAGTGTTTTGATACATAGTTAGAATTCCACGGGCTCAAGTAAAGAATGAACAAATGTGCCCTTTAGAACATGTCCCAAAGTATACAAGATAGGGGAAAAAAAAAGGTAAAAATAGATTGTAAGGTATGGTTTCATTACAGTTAATAGTGACATCTGGAGTACTGGTGAGAATGTGAAGATATATTATATAAGATATAATGAAGGGTTAAATAGAAGTTGGAAACCTCCCATATTTTTCCTCTCTGTTTTTTAATCCTCAACCTTAAATTCCTGCTTCCTCTTCTCTCAGGCCCAGACTCCCAGTCTTTATTCAGTTAAAATCCACACTGATTTCAAAGTGTTGACTATATCCTCTTAACACACAACATTCTTTGATTTTTTTTTTCCTAGAAGTGATCAAAGATAAATATAGTGTCTCATTCTCCTGGCAGTTAAATCTGTACAAACTGAGAGTCAGTCAACTGAAATATTATTATCAAATGCTCAATTAGTATCAGCCTAGTTTCCTTTCTATTTAAGTCATGGAAAATTTAATACTGGTTTCAATGAGAGAGTAATTAATCCAAGAAGGAATTATTTTGAAAATCTTACCCTTGAACTACAGCGGTGTAAAAGCAATATCTAAGATAGATACTGACCTGTCATAACTGCGTTGACAATTCTAAGAAAATGTTAAGCAATGAGTCATTGCTTTCTACATTTGGAGAAAGCTCATGAGAACTCAACATTTTTGATTTTGAAGCCAATTTTCAACTATGTTACTCCATTTCAAAACCAGAGCCACAGAACCGTGAATCCACTGTGAATTTCTATCTTGCATAGATATATGAAGGGGAAAATGTAAAGGCTTTCTATGAACTATCAGTAAACCCTAACTTTCAAATTTCTTAATTCCAGGAAATTACCTATTTTTCTGAAATGTGATTAGCTACTTGTGTTAATTAGCAAATCATTGCTGAGAAAACCCCGGGATCGGAAGGTCGCAGTACTGTCCAAGGTGCTGTATTTCAGGGGAAGTACTTCATTGCTGGGTTGGGTTCTGCAGGTTTTCTTCTGGTTGTACCTCCTAAACCTCCAATGGTCTGTCATATCAGACAGAGATGACAGTGGTTTCTCAATACATTCCTCCCCCTTTTTCTTTTTCTTTTTATCATTCTTCTTCTCTCATTCCCAAACCAAATTCTAATCAAATTTACAGAATGTGTAATGTGTTCACTTTGCTTCCCTTATCAAGAAATTCCCTATGCTTTTTCACTTACATTTTGCTTTACAATTCCTTGCATAAGGAAAATTTTACATAGAACTAAACTTATGTCATTTTATTTCTAAAGAATTACCACCTAACAATTGTTAAGCAAGCTGTGGTTGACAGAATTTTTTATGTACTGCTCCAAAGTACAATTGGTGCAAGAAATCCCAAACAAGCATTTCTGAAATAGTCTTCTCAAATTCTATTCTAATCACATAAAATGTAAGAAAATAAGTACTTTGGTTTTATTATTGACTTAGTAATGGTAAAGAGGAGTGAGAAGGTTTGGAATGTGTTTTAACACCATTTAACACCTTTTCAGAAAGGTTGTCTTACGACACCGTAAGTCCATAAATTACATTCTCACAGCAAAGGTGCAACTACAGAATAACCTACATAGATACTACAACAAAGAAATTCTAGCATTAGGTGACCAGATTTATGTCTGCCTCAGGCATTTCTTATTTATTTTTAATACCACTGGCAAATGTAATGCATTGTTATTGACAAAACATCTCCAACTGCCTGTAAATGGGTTTCCTAGCCAAAAGTACCACGATCAGATTCTTAGCTGAATTAAGGTCCTGAAAGAATCCAAGATAAAAGTTAATTATGCAAGAGATTCAATTTAGCTGGAATCTGCATAAAAACATCCTTTGGCTAGTCTTCTGAATTCCTGAAAGCTTGTGTTAATAATGTAAACCAGGCTCATTTTTCTCAACATGGAATACTTTGTGAATTTTAGATCATTAATGTGCAAAATAGGGAACATCTTAAAATGTATTTCTCTAAGTGCCAGAAGGTTTGATGGATCTATACCAATTGCATTGGTTTAGAATCTGGGACTATATCTAATTTTTTAAAAAGAGTTCCTGATGGTAATAAAGCTAGTAGATTTTTGACAGCAATTTGACTGGAGTCTATTCTTCTCCCTTCATGTTATGTCTGAGATATTTTTCCTTCCTCTTTCTTGTCAGATCTGTTTAATTTCTGCTGCAACTGAAATGGTCTAGGCAATGAAGTGCAGACAGAGCATATCTCTGACCTTGAATTATGCTATGAGGTACATAAAAGCCTCAATTCTAGTGTACTGTCGGAGATCTTGACATTACACAAGGTGGGAAAATGATCTTAACTTCTATGAAATAAAAAATCTGAGGATTAAAAGACCAAACAAGATAGAAATTCTACTATCTGAGTAGTTTGCAGCTGCTTATCAATCACAGCTCTTTGACAAACTCAGTTTAAGGAACAATTTTTACAGAAGTATACAGGAATATTTTTTAATTATTCAGTAATCCTTTTGATAATTCTAAATAAGTTTACCTTTTTTTTTTTTTGGCATAAATCTGTAATGACATCTACAGAACAAAATGCAAGGTAAATATCTGTGCGTGTCAGTCACCCATCTCATGGCAAATGTAAACTTGTGGTGTTTCTGCCTCTTATGAACATCTGTTCTACTCTGTATTTTCAAAAGTGTGAAGACCAAATTCCATACAATTACTTTTTGTAATTTGCTCTGTGCTATGTTTTATGATATTTTCAATCCTTTTTTTATTTTCTGGTTTTCAGTTGAACCACGGACAGGTGTGGATTTGCCACAGGCTTAGGTCAATATGAAAGTCCTTTAAAGTAGCATCTTCATTTATATTTGGTATACACATATTAATTGTGAAACATATAAACTTAATAAAGGACATCAAGGAGGTATTATTGCAATACATTCTTTCATGCAAAACAAATCACTGCACTTTTCATGTATATATTGTACAATATACTGTGCATAAGCTATTTTTTATGTGGTTGTGTAATTTTTTCAAAACAGTGATAATGTAATTCAAGATCCACACTCACACAAAAAAATTCTTGAAGGGTTCTGTCAGATGTTATGCCAGGTGACTTGACATGTTAACTGCTGCAGTTTATGGTTGTTTCACTTCTTTAAGTAAAATGATTGTGTAGAAAACATTTACCAACCTCCACAAAATCCTGAAGTTTTCTTTCTTGTTACCTTATGCAGTCTGTAGCAACAAATGTCTTCCTGCATGATGGATAGCTTTTATATTGTCCTTTGTTTTAACCTGAATGAAATTAATTTGCCACAAGTCAATATATACATGGGGGAAAATCAAATAGTTCAAATTCTGTCCTGATTTCACCCTCATGAGTGTATAACAAGGATTCAAACTCTGTCTTAAAACACCTTCCATAAAGGATAAAATCATGCTGACTTTGTCTCATTAATTCTAAAGAGGAAAACAGCGATAAATATAGAAAGATCTTGCATGTTTTGTTATGATTTTATACCCAGTTCATTTTTTTTTTTTCAGAGTAAGCTCTTGCATCATTCTGGGACTGAACTGTCTCAGCTTGCATTTCTTACTGGGTCTCTGAAACTTTCACAAGAACAAAAGCAGATCCGTTCTGAGATTTACAGAAGGTCTTGTCAATTCATCTGCTCAATTGAGAAGAAAACCTGATGTAACCACAGTGAAGTTCCAGGTAAACCTAATGTTCTCAATTAATGTGGATGGGTAGAGTGTCATTTTTTTGAAAGGATGGTAATTTCTGATCCCATAAAGTGTACCAAGCTCTTCATTTTACCTTCATGACTGATTTCAGTTTTTCACAGAGCACTTCATCAGTGCTGTTCTATAATTTAGCAGAGCTGAACAGAAGTAGGAATTTGTCTTTTCAGCCTTTATTCAGGATAACTTTTCGAAAAGTATTTGGGACATAAGACGTTGATATTCTACACTCTACTTAAATACGTTGCATATAGCACACACGCTTTATGAGAAATTACTGTACGTGGTACTACTTATCTAGTGAAAGTAACCTACAGGTGCATTACCCCATTCAGTTTTCATACATTGGAGGAATACTGACATATAGAGGAGGAATAGCTGTCCACAAGCAGCAAATAAAAGATATTTTTTACTTTCTATATAGACCAATTCATGCTTACCTTCTGGCGACACTAACTATGTCATTGTTTGATTGGTCTGTGCTTTTGATATAAGCCAAAGTTTTTCCACTTTCATTATATAACAGCAGTCATACCACATATCCATTCTCTCCTCTCTCCCCTAGTATCTTCAGTTTTGGCAACAGCAGCAAAGATGAGGCCTTCCCTCAAAGACATAGTGAGTGAGATTTTTTTTTTGTCCCAAGGAGTAAAATCAAAATCTCATTACTCTATTTATGTGACTGTAAGCCATTGGTCTCTATTTTGACTTTAACATTACAAGGACAAGAAAGAAATACTCTTGTTTTTATACTTATTGCTATGGTTCATCAGGCTAAAGACTCCAACAAAATACTTTGAGAAGTGATAGTAACTTTCCATGTTCAACTTCACAGTAGCACACTCAGATTGCTCTTTCAAGCAGCTATATTAAGCACAAAAATCACACCTCAGACTCTGAGAGACTGTGATATTCATTCCAGTCCTGTTGGGCTGAGCACAGTGGTACTATAATCAATGATTACTTGATTTTATAGTAGTGCACCTGTATATTTTGCTGTGTTGGATTCCTCCCAAGTTGTAATTTCTTCTGCACGTTTTTACCATTGGTGGGGGGGGTGGGGGGGTGGGTTATGCTTTAACACAAGGGTGTTTAGCGTTTGGAAATCTGTTAGGAACTTAGTGTCATGCTTTTTCAATGATTTATTTCCTTAAATAAAAACATTGTGTGATATACTCTGTATCATGAAAACTGTCTTACATGCCAAACAAAACCAAAGTTTGTCTGTGGAAATGCATGACCTGTTTTCTAATGATGCCTACTACAGTCTTGCTCATCTACTAATGTTAATAAAACACCTGGTGACATAGTCCAGAAAGCAAATCATATCCTGGGCTACATAAACAGAAGTGTGGCCAGCAGGTCAAGGGAGGTGATTCTCCCCTCTACTCCACTCTGGTGAGACCCCACCTGCAGTACTGCCTCCAGATCTGGGACCCCCAGCGCAAGGAGGACATGGACCTCTTAGAGCAGGTCCAGAGGAGGGCCACAAAAATGATCAAAGGGCTGGAACACCTCTCCTGTGAAGAAAGGCAGTTCTCTTCCTCCCATCTCAAAATTGTTTATGAATACATTTATATTTACAGAGAGTCCCTCAACATTTAGGGCTTACGGTTCACTCATCTGCTACAACTCTGTCCAAAGTTTCTATTTTGGAATTATCTTAAATGTCTCCAGCTCCTTTGTCCATTCCGCCAGGCTCTTGCATAATTCTATACTGGTAACACACTTTTCGTCCACCTTTTTTAGCGAGTTTCATCTTGGTATGAGTTGTCTGCTACAAAGTACAGGTCCACATCCTACACTGAATTTTAATTGAAAAGAAAACTGGAGACCAAAACCAGTTACTGGAAGAACATCTCAGAAAAGCTAAGCTGCCTGCAATCATTTTTCAGACACTTTGCAGAGCCAAGGAATCAGACAATATGTGCTTAATTTAGAGAACAAGTTTTGATAAAGGTTTTGTATAACCTCACTACCAGGATAGTACAGCAGCAGGTTCCAGCTCAATCAAATATCAGTTTCTTGTACGGGGGGAGAAGAAAGCAAGAAAGTCATCTTACCTACCTGCTAGAACACACAGAGTAATTGTGTAGACATCGCACTCAGAATTCCACCCCAAAAGTGTCTATTTCTTTATTAATTACAAAAGAAATCTAGGATGACCAGCTTACATAGATATATGCACGATACAGCTACTTAAAGTTTGTTAAAATATTTCCTCCCTCTTGATGTAGGAAAACTGATGGCTTGTCTGAAAGACGGTTGCCTTTAGAGCGAATACTGGGAAATAGGCTCTTCTAGGACACAGTCCATGCCACTTGTTTTAGACTTCCTTTCTATGATTTTATCCTAGACGGAATTATGTTCAGTTTGAATCTAAAAGCACTCTAGATGAGTAACTGAGAAATGGACTTCTACACTTGAGATGAATCTTACCTGAAGAGCCTTTGAAAGCGACTTTAAGGAGTCTTACTGGAAAAGTAACTTCCAGTTACTATAGAAAACCCATGGGGAGTAAAAAATGGAAAAGAAGGCGAGAGAAAGAGACCGATACAAAAGGAAAGAGGAATTTAAATTATTTAGCCTTATTCTGTGTATAACAATATATTTGATGGCCTCCTGTCCAGCAAAGCGCAGGAAAGAAAGTTCACCTGTCCAGCTTAATTTACCCAGGATCTTACTTGCATATTTCAAAAGAATGTTCTGAAAGACTCAGTATTTAATTCTGCTATGCTAATAGGGTTAAAATATTTCTTTGTACTTCATGTGAAAAACACCTAATCCCCCAGAACTGCTTAAGAGAATTGTTTAAGACTAAAATACTTCAGGAAATTAAAGTTTTTCACTCTGGTTGGTTAGTTAGCCTTTAGGTGTTCCAGGTATACATGAATCAATCCTGCTGGCTTGCTTTGCTGTGTTTGTATGTTCGCACTTACTTACAGAACTGCTCTTATTAGCTTGTAAACTTCAAGGTTAATCCAAGTTCAAATTTTGTTGAAGACTATACAATGAGCCTATATGACAAAAAAGTAATATGAATTTTCACTGTCAGGAATATTATTTTGGGTGGAACGTCGTGAGAAAAAAGGAAAGTCAAGCATCGGTCACATCTGGGAAGCCTTTCATTATTAGCTTCAGATGCATATAAATGTGTGGAGATGCTGTTAACCTACATTATGAGTCACATTTTCCAATGTGGATACATTTAAACGTGTCATATATTTTTATGGCCTAGTTTATACAAATAAACTACAAGATATGCTGACACAATGGTGAGCTACATCTATGAACTTTTAGTGGCACAAAATACTAATACACAGATATAAAATAAGTACTTGAAAACACAGGTGCCAATTTAAAGTGGGTAAACATTAAATACCTGCTTTGCACAGTAGCTTAAGTTGGGAGGCTACTTTTAGTATGCCTTCGGTATAGAGATGGAGATCTCAGTGCAGCAGTTCTGAATTGCCTTCAGGAGGGTTTTCCTTCCTGCATTGAACAAGGGAGGACTAAGAAGACTGGCTCTCAATTTAGGAATGCAAATCAGGTGCTTAAAATTAGATTCTGTAAGTAACTTCTTAAATGGTTGTGCATGCCAGAAATACCTCTTTGGTACCTGTGCATTAGCTTTTCAGCCTTTTAAAAGGATATGAATAAAATATCATTCAAACACCATTGAATATCAGAATCAAGAAATAAAATTATTTAAAAACCTTAATTTAAGAGAGTTGCATTTGTTTTCTTTTCCCAGTATAACTTTTTTTTTTCTTCCTGGCAATATTAGAGCAATTGGAGTCCTCTAATCTTGTTTCCTCACAGCTCCCAAGAACTGCAATTTTTCATTCTTAATGGTTAAGAAAATCTATTTCTTGCCATATTGCCTTTTTCTGCTGAGAATGGCCCTTTGATAGAAGTAGCATTTAAAGAAAAGAAATACGTCTTTTAGATACAGCTGTTTAATTTTAGCAACTGAAAGCCAGTCTGGGCTACATCATGTAATTCTTTCCTTCAGGGACTCATTGGTGACGCGCTCTCCGGCAGTGTCAGGCACGGACGAGTTGGAGGGAAGGCAATGGAGGTTATCCCACGGGTGTTCGCAGCAGCGTAGGCACACCAGTGTGAGAAGGGAAGCGGAGTTTCAGCACTGCCGCAGAGTTCTGCCGTGGGGACGTAACAGGGGAAAAGATGGGCCATACCATAAAAGCAGGAAGGAGGCAGGATCCTGGGGAGCTATGAAAGGGAATCAGAGTGTCTCCTCTTCCCGACTAGAACCACAGCAACAGGAGCAAAACGTAGTCCGACAGTGGTAGTGCATACAGCTTTCTGTGCTTAAAGGCACCCAGAATGGGGCCTGTGGGAGCTAGCTGCAGGTAGCACGTGGGCAGCTGCTTGCTTCTGCCTTCGTTAGATGTTACTGAACTTATATACACAGCTGAGGATACAAGATCCATCCTACGGCACCTGATACAGACCTTTGGGGAGAGTGAGAAAGTCACTACTAAAGATGAACTAACACCTGCATTATGTGGGAGTTCGTTGCTGCAGTGTCTGTTTTACAAATCCCAAACAAACAAGCAGAAGTTTTTCTACGTCATGCGAAGAACTGATAGTTATTTAGGTGTGTAAAACTGGCTGGTTTCAAGGGTCATTTGAAATCTAAGTGTCTTAAAGGGTCTGGTTCTAAAGACTAAGGCTGCTCCCAAGACTTAAGATATGTAGCTGTTGTATTTCTAATAGCACGGAGGGTGGTGTTTCACAATGACCTTTAATATTATTCTTGATTTTTTTAGTAATTAAAATTAAGAAATTCCTAAAAAAGTCATGTTTTCTCCAAGGTTTAGGCACTTAAAACCAGACAATACCAAGACAAATATTTTGAAGTTGCTGAAAAATGTCTATTCATGTTCATTTTCCTATAATACTTACTCCTGTATGACAAAATCACACAGCTGATTCTTCATTTCTGTTCCATGAATCCTGATATTATCTGAGGGTACCAGCTGGATTTACTTATTTAATGACATAGTATGTGTACTAAATAATCAGTTTTAGGAAAAATAAACAAACCCAAAACATCTGTGAATGTATTAAATGTCCTGAAATTGGAAAATTATATATAGACTGATTTAAAAAGCAACAAAAAAAAGCCCAGGTCTGCATGCGTTAGTCTCAGTTTGGTATATGAAGTACTCCCAGTCACACAGAATATCATATTTAATGGAGGCTGTCTGTTTAAAATAATGACCTTTTGACAATGATTGAAAAACTTACAAATGTTTGCAAAAATAGACTGATTTGCTCAGTTTCATGTTAAATAGTCTCTTCCAAAGGCACTCGTATCCTTTCATTCAGCTACAGAGGAATCATTTTTAAACTGGCTCAAAGTGATTTATTTTATTTTTCTAGGCTAAGGAACATCTATCTTACTTTTCTTAACACATCCTGCAAGATCTCATAAGGAATATCTGTTTCATGAAACATACAAAAGCCCTTAGGAATGTATGAAGATTAAAAGATTTAGTCTCTGACCTTAAAAAAATTGTTGGTTTTTTTCATAAATAGAAACATGCTGAGATGTAAAGAAAATGACTCATGTAAAAAACTATGTGCACTACAGCGCTGAATGATTTGCCACCCCACCTTTAAAAGTTAGACATTGGCACTTGTGATCAAAAAGAGATTTTGATCCCAGCTTCCTGCACAAATTAGAGAAAGCAGATCTGAATAGCTGTATCATAGAAAAGTAGAGCAGAATGTACATCAATACTTTAAAAGTCAGAAATGACCTGAGGCAATCAACACAAGAAGATAGGGGAAGGGTTAAAATTGTAGGTCTGCTTTGTTGTAAATATCGTTTGGCACACTTTTACATTCCCTACTTTTGTGCTTCTTCATGTAAGATCTGATCATGGAACTCCCCTACAGGAGTTTTAGCCCTCAGGAAAAAGCACCAGCTCGCTGGGTCATGTACCAGCCAGGATTTTAATCGCTTTCCTTGGAATCTACCAGGCAATGTCTGATTGATTGAGAAGAAGATATCCTCCAGAGGAAGAAACTGCTAATCACAGAAGAAAATGAAACTCTGATACTGCCTCAAATGACACAAGAAAAAAACCCATCAAAGTGTAAAGATAAATACCACCTCAAAAAGCTGTCTTCCAGACTGTTATCGGAAGTGGGTGGATGAGCAAGAATCCTGCCAGAACACTATTTTCAGAGAGGTATAATTATAAAGTGATTTCCTCTGCTCTTAAGATACCATCTGGGCAAACTTTTCAATCTTGAAAAGTAGTTCAAAGGACCTCTCCAAAGAAGTACAACGCTTCAACGCAAGTTGAAGGAGCAGCAAAAACTAAGCTAATTCCAAGTAAGTGAACAAGCTATTGTTAATAGGGATTTCTAAGCAGTCAGAGAGGGTTAAATGCCTCCCTTGAAACTGGGTGAAACCTTGGTCACCATTGAACTCCATGAGAGCTTTGCAATTGCCTTTCAATGCTCTGAGGATTTCACTCATCAGCTTGATTCCTTGTTAATAGACTACAGGACATGATCAAAGGGAAATGCCAACGAACTGGTTAGTGCATTCAAGGAGAACTGTGAAGGATATAAGGCTCCAGCCACTTGAGGGAGTCTCCTACTTTAGCAAGCTCCAGGTTTATTAGACTGGAGAGAGATACCTCCCTTGAGACTGAATCCCTGCAGAAGCACTTTCTAACTAAAAGATCCCAGTTTCAGTAGTCCAATAATCAAAATGGAATCAGTCTGGCTGGTTGAATGAGAAATGATTGAGAGCCTTTCAAAAAACTATGTTCTTTCTTTTTATACATCAGTACTGCTTAAGTGTCATACTATGTTTGCAGTACGATTGATACTGCTTGTAAAATCAGAAGTCTGATAGATCGAATGACACGAATTAGTGCAGCTACTACTGACTTAAAAAAAAATATTGATATGGGTTTCTTTTCCTATGCTAGATAAATTATCCAATACATTACAAGTGATGGAGAAAAAGATTAGAATAATTTTTACTTATTCTGGTAATCCTAAATCACCTAATCCACTCTGATGACAATTTGAAAGTAATATTTTCTTTCTATGACACTGTTTTATTATTTAGTGTGTTTCAATTGGCAGGAATAGTTTCTTCTTACACCACTTTTGAATAACAAAACCCAAACCCCTTTATTAGGAACACGTAAATATCAGCAGTCTAGTTGTATACCTAAACCATGCATTAAAACATGAAATATTTCTTAATTATGGACATTCTATGTATTGTTTGTATTCCTGGTATCAGAACTGCTTCAATTATCTCTTGGCAGTTTGATTGTTAGATTGCTTTATAGCATGACCTCTTATTGACTGCAGCTTTTTAATAGTCACATGAACCAGTATGCTGTCATATACTTTTAACAATGACCCAGTACTGCAACATGTGGTTACATACGGTTTTCTCTCACAGTCTATACTTTTGAGTCAATGGAATTTCAAACTATGCAGACAAGTTACACATACAGAACCACATCTGAACAAGTGTAGGATTACCACCAACACTAGATCAAGCCATCCACGGGTACATCAAGCTGAGTCTTGAAAGTCTCCAATATAGAGAGTCCACATCTGCTCTAGGAAACCTGATCCAGTGTTGCACTACTCTCCCAGTGAACAATTTTTTTCCTAACTTGAACTTCCTGAGAGACATATATGGCCATTACACTTCTTTTTACTGTTTACCATAAATGAAATGAGTTGTCTTTATTGTCTTCATAACCCCACCACAGCTCAAGTACACGCACCCCCTACACTTTACGAGTCTAACCAAGTCCAGCTCCCCCCAAAGACTCCTATTACGCTGTGTCTCCCATGCTCCTCACCATCATGGTAAGCCCCCACTGGATCCTTTCCAGTGCTTCAGGGTTCACCTTGAGAAACTCAGTCTCACTTCTTCTGTATTTTACCAGAAAGAAAATATTTGTAGAAAGAAATATCCTTTTATTGGTTGGCAACGTTTTAGGACCTATTTCTAGGGAATCGTGCTTTTCAGGCTGTAAATGTGGTTGGTTGTTGGTTGGTTGGTTGGTTGGTTGGTTGGTTGGTTGGTTTTTGCTTTCCAAGTCCAGACATCCAAGGAAAAAGATAACACATAGTTAAACGTCCATCAGGCACGGCCATTGTTTCAGTACCGATTTCTGGTTGCAGTCTTCAGCTGTGTTTCCACCTGTTCAAACTGGGTGACAGGGCATGAGTGCAGAAGGAAAAAGCCTCTGAATTCATCAGGAAAGAAACTTTGTAAAATTATATAAGATTAGTACCTCTTGTAAGCTCTTGCACAGCTAGCACATCACGGAAGAGCTGAGGGTGGAAGGCATCTCTGCATGTCGTGCAGGCCAAGACCTCTGCTCAAAGCAGGTCCCGCCTCAGGGCTGTGTCTGGTCAGGCTTTGAGTATCTCCATGAATGGAGACTCCACAGCCTCCCTGGACAGCCTGTTCCTGTGTTGGAAGACCCTGTCAAATGTTGCTATGTATAACTTTGGCACATTTTTAAAAAGTGGTGGGCAGCTCAAGAGAAGTGTTGGAGCATATGTAGGGTGGTTTAAAGTGCTGAAGGGTGAACTAGTTCATTAAGGAACCAGATTTTCTTCCACCTTTTCCTATCTATCCATCTCCTGGGGACAGAACTATACTTTGGCTACTGGGCTATATCATGAGACTCGGATTACTTTGTGTTTACCTGAACACCTGACTTTATATCAAACAGAGACTGTTCGGAATTAAAAGGGGGAGAGAGGTTGCAGGAAGCAGAAATACTTCATTTTCTTCTTTTTTTGTTCATAAAGGGCTGAGATGATTCAGTTAGTACCAGCAGAAAAGAATTTCCTTGAGATTTTTAGAAAAAAAAATAGTTGCATCTAACAGAAGGTGGACAATATTGGTTTATTTTAAATTAATTTTATAATTGAGTAGGATTTTGATTTAACAAACTAGGTGATAGAACAGTTGCTGTCATTAATACCTGTTAAATGAAAACAAAACAAACTCTGGCCAGCATGCCAGGCTTTGTAAGACACTGTTATGCATTACTGATATCCAGGCTTCGAGTTCTGTCCTGAGGCTTTCAGAAATACTCTGTTAGCCTCTTTGTTTTCCAATGTATGGCCATCTATTGGGCATATGATGCAGATACCATTAAATTTTCCACTTTACCAAACACTGTCCTTAATAAAAAATCCGCTTGTTTGTTAAATCTGAAACTTTTGGATTTTGATCAATTACCCAGTGAAAATATCATGTCATCAACAAATAATTTTGGAAATTGCCATACTAAAACTTGCTAAAAAGAACAATTCACTTTGCATGTATATATTTATTATATAGGTCAATGTTAAAATTAAGAATCATTTATACATCAGTCAATGAGATCTCCTTTTCTTTGCTCCTATTCTCCCTAGTTTCTTTCACAGGATTGAGTGCTTTCCTCCAAGTCTTTTTCTCTTCTCCTTTTTAACTTAGGCAGCCCTCTCTGCTTCCCCTATAGCTCTAAAAATTACAGAGATGGAAGAAGTAAGAGCTTAGGATGTTATAACTGGGGGGGGCATGATTTGCAAGTAACTGATTGTAGTCCTTTACCTTCTCCCTGAATATAACAATTTCATAAAACAAAAGCTGATAAAAAAGCTTCAAACTAAAATCATCTTACCTCATTTAAGTTATTTAACTATGAATCTTATCATGACATTTAAATAGTTGAAATCTTAGTTCCTAATTTTGTTGTGGATACTTACACCAGATACAAACTGTGGCAGGGAAGGCTCAAGTTAACTAACAAAGTAAAGCTGCTAGATGCTGAATTAAAAGAAATATGGAAGTTATTCTATCTAGATATCCAGGGGGAGGAAGAGGAAAATAAAAAAATAATAATAAGCTAATAGAATCTAATATTACATTGAAATAGAGGTATAGAATAATTAACTATCACTTAGATATGAAAAAGGTACACATATAACATCTTATAGACAAGGTAGAAAACAAAAAATACTGTATATTATATGTGTATACATAGCATATCACATACATATAAAACTATATCTAATTAATTGCATTTATATGCAGATATATAAACTTCACTCTATGTAAATAAAACATAATGTTCTCCATAAGAGTAATTTCTTAATTCTTTGGAAACAATTCTGATATTCATTCCATTTAAGTATTTTTTATTCATATCTGCAGTCTCTCTGATACCACAGGAATTGTTTTACATTTAAGTATATAAGAACAGACCATGGTCTTAAAGTTTACTCTATCTAAACAATTTATTATTTGGATTTACTAATACATCAGTTTGTCAACTGTTAGGTATGGAGTTGATGCAAATATGGCTCTCTTCAGCTGACTTTAGGAAGAAGACTGCTTTCATCCTGGGCACTGGTGAAAGCAGAGAAAAGAAAAGCACTCAATTTTACAGTTCTCTAAAGTGCTTGAGCAGCTTCTGAACTAAAGATAAGTTGAAAGATAAGCAGCTACATGTTCGAAGTGCAAAAGCATGAAGCAGGAGTGGTGTAGGAATCAGTCACGTCAAAGAGATGCACCGGACAGTTGTTTCCAGTTCAGCTCTGGGCTTGTTGCTTTTCCGTCTTCCCTCTGCTTTATTGCAACATCTTGGTTCATTGAGTTTCCTTTCAGAGTTAAACAGTAAAGGACAGAATATTTTTACAATTGTAAATGACTGGCACAATTTTTTTATACTAATAGCAGCAAGCAATCGCACTACATTTGGTGTGAAAAGTACACATAAGTTGGGTTCAATTCATACTTCATAAAATTGTTCAAAACTCTTATTTTACTCCACTAATTCTGTTGCATACTGCTGCTCAGTTTATGGTGTCCGTGACACTGTTAGAACACAGTAGGAGTTGCTTTGAATTACACTCCATCTATGAAAAGATGAAGGCACAGCCAAAGATTGACAGGAAACAAGAGCAGTCTCTTTTTTGCCTGTTATCCTGGCAACAAGGAAAATATGAGAAGGAACACCTTCTTTTAAACTGTCTGGATGATTGCCTTAATGCCAGGCAAACTGCCTCCTGGGAGATGAAGTACTAAAACACGGTTATATTACCGGGCTGAAGCTTCCTGAAAACATCTGTATGTTAAAGTATTTGTCTCAGGCAGCTTAACTTCTATTTAGACAGGCTGCAAGTGACAGTGGCACACTACAAATGAAATCAATAGGTACCTTATTTGTGGTTGAGAGTCAGTTGCTTTAACACAGACAGATAGCTCTCTGCGGTGAGATCTAGCGTATCTCCTCTAGCCTCCAGCTGCCACTTCAGAACGGCATAGGTCACCTCTTCACCTCGCGTCCCATCTATCAGCCCCTTGGCAGTATCCCAGAGACTCTAGGTGATGAGAAATATTTCTTGGTGACGATGGTTAGATGACTGGCTCCTGCCCGCCTGAGTCCTAGGTGTAAAGGTGGGATACAGACAGTCCGTTGTCCAGGTTCCTTTCATCAGCGGGACAGATATTTTTCTGAAGCTCTCTTCACGGACAGACAGTAACCTCCCCGACACTGCAGTCTGTACACTATGTATTCACGACATCTGTGCAATTTTTCTTTAGCATACATACAAGCAACATGGAAGAAAAAGTAACTCAAAGCTTGTTAACACTTGTAAATCTGAATTTGTCTGCACTGAGGATGAAGGGCAAGGCCTGAGACAATGCTTGGGAGAGCCTGACTGCCACTGCTTTTCCTAGCAAGACAAGAGAAGAGGCATAAGCAGTGTTTCCCAGGAGCAGCTGCTACCTGCCTTGGATTTTCAGGGCTGTGGTGTAAACTAAGGACACCTAAAAATCACACCCATAGGGCGCTACAACCCTGCATAACTAACTGCTTTTCTTTTGAGCGGAGCCAGTCCAAGATCGGAAATATAAAGAGGGGGTTGACACAATATCAAAAAATCTGCAAACAGTAATAGTTTGCTTCACATATTTAATTTGAGAGAAATTAATTTTAGCCTTCTAATGATGAATGATTCCTCATAGTGACTGGGTCTAGGCCAAACTGTATATGACTTGTTATTCCAGCTCCTGGCTCAATAAAAAAGTTGTTCTTCATGGAATGGCTAAAAGAGACAGTTTTAAAATAAAAGGCCTCTCTGACAGTAGAACTGCTTTTAAACAATGTATCGTATTCTAATACAAGGGTCATTTTCTGACACTGAAAGAAGCAAGGGTGTCAAGATCCAGAGTTGAGCTGCACAGCTCTGCGTCAGCTTTCCACTTCCATACTTTCTCCAGGTTCTGCCATGTGAAATGTTAGGGCACTGAAGGACTTATTTTCACTTTTTGTCTCAGGTTACCTGTCACTGAGTAGATCGCCATGAGAACATGAGTCACCTGCCAAAGGCAGCAGGCCCTTTGTCCTACCACCACCTACCACCCCTTTATCTTGCCACTGATAGACTCCTTTCACTCCCATTCACCCAAGGATTTAAAGGGGCCAGTGGGAGTGATGTTAGAAGAGTGGAAGATCAACACTGTATAGCTAAGGAGAAAAATAAGCATATTTGAAAAGCAGTAAAATAATGTTAAATTAAAGCGACCGAAAGAAATAAAAAATCTTGACATGCAGTTCACTGTTCTGTCATGTCCAATATATCTCATAACATCATGTCTGAGTCATGACTCACTGATGGCAATGCCTCACACCTACTGTTTTAGAAAGGTGTAAATGTTCCCAGTGATATAAAAGACAAGTTTTTAGACAAGCTATTGCAAGTATATTACTTTGCACAGGGAAAGATTTCTTCCCTGACCCCAGGAAGTGACCATTGTATATAACAAAGCATGAGACTAGATTCTCATAGCTTCTGTTATTGCAAATGTTATTCATAGTCATAAAATTATATAGACCTTTTTAAAATTTAGCTATCCAGTGAGTCAAGTGCTTGCTAACATAAGTGATGCATTCCTTTTCCTGTCACATGAAACAGGATAATCTTTTTTTTTTATTTTACTTAACATTTTCTTCTGCTATAGGTCCTATACATGTAAAAATATAGATTAAATCCATGTGATTTGATGCCATAAAAACCTGATATGAAAGACTATCCTTTTATCCTTTATAATCTTCAACTACTACCCCATCAAATAAAGCTCTGCATTTGGAAGTCTGATTGAAGTAGCATCACAGTGTTTGTTACTATACAGAGTCATACAACATATGCATTTAGGTAAAATAGAACACAATCAAGGGCATAAGTTGCCATTGTACTCTATATGGGGATCAAGCAGCACGTTGCAATCTAGTTATCCTTTAATGCACACCAAATGCTTGTGCTGTTCTGACTCTAAGCACTTCTACTGTTTAAAAAGCAGTTAAGGTAGTCTAATAGAATTTGCTTTTCATTTGCATCTGTTTTGAGCAGATGATGTGAAAGATAAATGCTGGCTTTTACTGACTTATTTTCTAAGAACGTTATGGAACTTAGAAGGAAATCAACATATAATCAGGAAATCCATGATACAAACATTTAATGACTTCAGATAAGTGCATAAGACCCAAATATGTTGGGGTTTTAGAGAAGATTATGGAAGGATTTTGGTGGTCATAAGTGCAAATTTTTTTTCACGTTAAGACCTACCATTTCCATTAAGCTTAAAGGTTTACAGATAAGTTAGACCACCAGTCTGTAACTTTGTGATATTTTTACTTTCTTTTTTTTTAAGGGAAATTAATTTCATAGTTCACTGATTATTTCTTTGAAGGTCTGTCAGAGCCTATGTTTGCTCATTGCTTGAGAATATCTATTTGACATTAAAGGAACTCAAAGAACCAAAATATTCACAAAACATTTTTTTCAAGAGTAGACTGGGAGAATCATTTACAGTAGTTAGGTTTCCCTGGATCATTTTTGTACAAGTGGTGCAGCTAACTTTCCTCACCACAAATTTTAGTTATAAGTTATACTCAGTTCTGGTATCCATTGCATGTCTTTTGCTCTCTATGAAGCAAGCTGTAATACAATTATTGCAACCTCAACTTGTTGCAGGACAGAAAGGCAAAGAAGTAAATTAGTATGACCTTGCCCCAAATCCTTATTTTTTAAAGTCCTGGATTTCTGTTTTAAAGGGTAAGGCAGGATTTAATCAATTTCACTACGGGTTTCTCAGAGCTGCCCTTCTGCAGGGAAAGAAGGGTTACAGTTGCAACAGCTATACTAGTTTAGAAATCATAACTTACCATGCTAGCAAATGTATAATACCTAATCTTGCTACATTGAAGGTAATAGTGCAGAGACGATATAAAAACAGAATAGAGGTGCATTACGAGGGAGGGAGGGAGAAAGGGAAAGAGAAAATTGCTCATATTCTTTGAAGGGATTTAATTTTACATGTTTGTGAGGCGAATACAAGCTAAGAGCATTTTGGTGGGATAATGAAACTCATAAAGGACTCTAATGGGAAAAATATAAACACGTATGTGTATATGCATGAGTATACATCTTTATACATACACATATATGAACCAAAAAAATAGTTAGCCAGACTTTTGAAATTAACTTTTCATTAAGAAGTGCACACGTGCTTAGATACACACGTACTCTCAGACATGAGCTGAAGCTCGGTTTTAAAAGGGTGCATTTATAAACCCCAAGACTTTCCAAGGGCCTGGTATTTCAATCATTATCCATGACAAACACTTCAAGCTGGCATGGAAAAAAAATCCATTCCTCATTTGCAGAGCTGCCAGACTACAAGCCTCCTGTGTATTTTTAAATGAACTGATGAGTGAAAAATTAAAGAAAACAGCATTTAACTATTTGCATGTGCCTTGCTCAGGGTGCAGCAACAGAGTATGAAGGTGAAATGGTGCCACACTCTACAGAAGCTTTTGCTTGTGTTCAAAGGACACAGAGCATATTGTACCTTTATTCATTAGGTAGTGAACACTAATGGCAGTTGTTATTTGCCCACCGTCAGTTGTTTTAACGTCTGGGAAATGAAAATTCCACTGAGAATTTGACAGAGATGTTTGTATGGATCCTTAGTCCATACTGACACTAAACCACTCTTCAGAACCTCAGCTGCAGGTGAAGTGCAGCACCGTCAGCCTAGTGTTTCCAGGTCAGATGCTGTTGAAAGCATTTGGTGGCTTTTCATTTGATAAAACAATAATTCAGAGATGACTGAACATGTCCAGCTGATAAAGAGAGATCAAATATTCTGCTTATCTCTGAGATAATCTCTCTGATTGAAGAGTACAATATTTATACTAAATCATACTTTTTTTTATGCTTATATGATCTGGAAAACATTAACCATTATTTATTCTTATCTAATGAACTTAGTCTTCAGTGTTACTTTAGCAACAGCTATTTGTCTGATTCTTCTTTTTATTTTTCTGAGATATGTACGCTCGTGAATGTCTGGCTTTGACATTCCAAATGTCTTCCTTTAAAAAAATACAATTATTCAAGTCACCTTGCAGATGAGATAATTCATAGTACTGATTTCCTTATAGCTGCTTATTCAATACTTTTTATTAAACCTGAGAGTGCTCTGTGGAATTCTTGATCGGCTCACCAAAGTACATACACAAAGTACATACAAAGTATATGCTCATTTACCATCTTAAACTTGTGTCAGTACTGCTCTTCTCCTGACAGCAATTTGCTGCCTTCTAGTTAGTAGTTCTTTAAAGAGTAAATGATGGGAGCATCTATAATTAGTCTGGGGCTACAGAAGGTAGGGAGGAGAGAGCTAAGAGTGTCTCTGTACCATCTTCTGTGCAGCAGAAAGGAGATCCACATGGAGCTGAGGAGGTGGGAGCTGCTTTTTTAAGCTCTTCTCAGAAATACCTAGAACTTTGTTCTAAAATTGGCAGAAGGTTCATAATCTCACAAATATTTTTCAGTCCTCCCATTTCTAACCTGGAGACTGATTCAATACAATGAAGGAGTTGAGGCCTTTATTCTTTACTTAAGATATAATCTGGTTTTACCATGTGCCTTATTTCCAAGTGTATTCCCAAGAGTATAAAACTGTAAGAAAAACAGATTCAGAGAAATGTGAAAGGGCTCCTAATGTCTGGTGACAATAAAACAATGGTAACACTAAATGTTCCACACTAAATATTCTTAAGCTTGAAGGAGCTTCCTTCCTTGAAAAGGACTGCTTCCAGAAGTATGGTCAAAGATTCAAGAACAATATCAAGAACAAGCTAAAGTGAAGGAAACCATAAATGTTTCAGTGTAGTTTATCTTTAAAAGAACTGAAATAAAATATCCACACCTCTTCCCAACCTTCATATTTAATTAGACATGCAAATAAATTTAAACATTAAAAAGGAAAAGAAAGATAAACTATATGTTTCATTAAAAAACACTCTCTTACTTCCAATGAGAAAGAAAAAAATGGAAGCGTTTTATGGTGGCAGTGTCTTCAAATTAAAAGGAAACATCTGCAACGGAAATAGTTCAAAATGGAATAAAAATGTGTTTTTCTGTGTATACAGATTGACCTATACTTTCATGGGAAAAGGAGTAGACAAAAATATTGTCTCAGACACAGAGCCTTTGCTAAATGAATGCCTTGGGCTGGACTTCTTGGCTTGTATTTCTCCTTGGCTTGGTCCTTCCCTTCATGTTCTCTCAGTTTCATTAATCTCTCTCTCTCTGGCTACCGAGGCTTTCACAGTGTCTGAGCCAACTTGCCATTGGCCTTCAAACAGAGACACCACGGTGCTGGAGATGGAGCGTGAAACTGGCAGTCAGGAGAAGAGGGTTGTACTTTGTCCTTTCTTAATTTCTTAAGACAACTCAGTCTATCAGGTCACTTTTTCTTTAGGTATGGTAAAGGAATGGCATTTATTTATTATGAGAAAATACTCTGACGCTGATAAGTTTAACATGTAAAGTCAGGATTAATATTCTCATTACCCATTGTACTTAATTTATACTTTCTGTTTTCAGTTTTCCTTTGCTGTTTTTACCCATAACTATTTCAAGCATTTGGCTTTCCCTTGTTTTCTGAGAATTTATCTTTTGACAACAGAAAACAACTATGAAATATTCTCACAGCCATTCAAAAATTAACAGTTACCACTTAAAGTGAGCAAATGACCTGAAGTGCTGAAGTTTATTTGTTCAAGTATGAGGTGCATTTCAGGTGTCATGAAGTGCTGAATGCTGGCAGCTGTTGACTATTTAATGCAGAACAGCACATGATTCATACTCCAAACATACCATGCAGCAGGCAGAAGAATCTAGGTACCCCAATCTACTCACACTTGATCTGCTAAACTATTGGCACTCAGGCTGGCTGGCTGAGCAGCAACTGAATGGCTCTGGAGACTGAATTATCTTTTCCATTTATGAGCTGGTCTACCTAACAATCTGCTATTAAAGCTGTTGAACACACTGGAAAGGAGCTGATTTAATTGACCTGATGCTCCCCAGGACTTCCACCTCAGCACAGACTTAGTAAAATCATGTTTGGCATTACATAAAGCAACTACCAGGTGAAAGGCTAACCATGTATTTTATTCATGGTTGGTTGATGGGAAAATAAACACTTCATGCTGACCTTGAAATCTAGCCAGGCTATTCAATAGCAACACACCTTATTTCAAAATAACCTGTAATACTGTGTAATAGAGATAAACCTTTGTTGGTCACCTTCTCCAAATGAAGGATAAATGCCATGAGGAGAAGAAAAGTTTCCACCAGCAGCATCTTAGTGTATCTGATCTGTGAAATAGAAATTGCAGTATCATTGATCTAGCGTCATTCTTTTCCATGATAACTTAAATGTATTTATAAAAAGAGCTGCTTGCTGTTTTTAAAAACACACTTCCAAACTCTAAGAAACATTGGACAAGACAAAATAAAAGACATTCTAATATATCCACAATTATTCTTTTTAAAGCAAAAAAAAAGTCTTTATTCTTAGCTAATTAATGAATAGATCACCAATTTTGAACAATGATCAAATAGACTTACTTGACTACATCCAGCTGCATTTTGTGTTTACGGAGATGAATGTTACATGGTGGAGTAAACAATGACACCCAGTGGACATATTGACTCAAGGCCTGTTTGTGCTATTTTGGATTTTCTCAGCACTACTATTACTATTGTTTAGGCAAATTAACTTTGCTATTGTTTTGACTTGGTTTTGTTGTTGGGTTTTTTTTCCCCCGTGGTACTGAAGACACAATAGCTGAGTTTTCTTTGGAGGCAAATGACGTAGCAGGTTTGACACATAGAGCTCCCTCCCTCTAACGAGACAAATGATGACCAGTTCATCAATGACAAGAGTCACACATATAAATCTATAGAAACCACGCTTATTAAAGAAACTGACTGTCAAAAAATGCTGGAGTGCAAGATGTACTAGATAGGTATGACAAGGACAGCTGGCGGATATTCACGCTGTTTTCCATAGGATGAAAGCTGTTGGATTGTTGTGTGCCATTATGTTACCCTCAGGAAAAGAACAAAACAAAACAAAACAAAACAAAACAAAACCCAAACCAAAAGACCAATCCTCCCCCCACAAAAAAAACCAAAAGCAAACACCACCGAAGTGGAGCCTATAGTAAGGATAAAAACAATTTTAATGAGTTATGGTTTATCAGGAGACATGGGATATCTGACTCCAGGCGAGATCAAAGCAGAAGCCAAGAGCATCTGACTCAATGAAATCGGCCAGAAGATGTGGATCTGGAATGCTTTGTCTCATTCTAACTTGCATGCTGTGAAACCACTTATTTATTACTTCTGGTTTCTGTGGTGCATCAGTCACTGAATGATCTCTTGGAGCAAAGCTAGTATGTAATTTCTGTCATGAGCTGAACCTATGTCTGATATTATTACAGGCCTTCTTATTGATCTAGAAATAATTAAGTCATTTTTTGAATAAAATTTGTCTCATAAAATACTGATTTTCTGAATGATACAATTGTAAATTGGGCTTTCCTCTTTTTCTGCCCTTACTTCCCTCTCTGACTGAAACCACCTGTCGTGGTTTAACCCCAGCCAGCAACACAGCACCACGCAGCCGCTCACTCGCTCCCCCCCCACCCAGTGGGAT
>JAVKLA010000057.1:15148667-15177762 GCA_034782735.1 Sagittarius serpentarius | reverse complement strand
CATACTGAACTGAAAACACAGCGCTGTACCAGCTACTAGGAAGACAATTAACTCTATCCCAGCCAAAACCAGGACACCACCATATAGGCATCCCAAGACAGTGAAGCAATAAGATGAATATGAAAATTATTTTATTTTCCACCTCAGTGCTGAGGAAGGGTTATCCTCCTAATGCTCCTAATGATAAATGTAAGCCAATATCACGGTGCATAGGCCATGGTAAAAAGGCTTCAGTAAGAACTAAACAGTGTCATGTGGAGTTGTCGGTGAAAGGTTCAGCTAGGATGATGATGTCCTAAGGCATTTTACAAGAAACAGCAAAACTTCATGCCTGAGGAACACGGAGAAGACTGCAGTGGCTGCTACAGGTGAGAAGGTAAAGATCTCCTTCCACAGGTGGTAGATGGGAGAGCCACAACAGAAAGCAGACCCCGCAGTTCTGAAGAGGGAATGAACAACTGTTGACAGGCAGAGCCTGTTACAGACTCTGCTAGGTGTTAGTGTCACTGGCACAGAGCGTGGCTGGTCTGTGCAACCCAGCCTCGGTGCACAATGCATGTGTCATCCTAAATACAAGAAAAGCAAATAAAAAAAACCCCGGTATGAACAGGTAAGTAGGTATGGAGGGACCAGTTGTAACTTGTGGGTATTTGTAGCATAAATAACAAACTTTGTACCTATACCTCAAAGTCTGTTTTCAGACTGACTCTATCTTAACAAATTAACCTAGGTAATTTCAATACCATTCTCTGTTTTGAGAATTTCTGTTTCATGCAGTTTCTATTGACTGCCAAATTTTCACAGAAATAGAGCATCTAGAATGCCCTCCATCATGTACCTTGCCCTGCCATCAGCCTAAAGACCTACGGTAGACTACCATGAGTTATAAAAAAATCCATTATTTTCCAAGATAATAGAACCAACATAACTGCTAATTATTGAAAATGGGGAAAGAGAGAAAGACTAAGATTTCCAATTCATGCTGAGAAACTGTTCTAGTGAGGTGACTCCTGTGTCCTTATGAATATCTGTAAACTCATTACTAATGATGTCTGCGGACAAACCTCTGGTGACATTTCTACTGAGAAATATGATCACAGAACCATTCAGGCTGTGAAGGGCCCTGGGGAGGTCTCTAGTCCAACCCCCTGCCCAAAGCCGGGCAGCTCGGGGGTCAGACCAGGCTGCTCAGGGCTTGGACAGGCCAGGGCATGAAACCCTCCAAGGACAGAGGTGGAGAAGACTCCCCGGCCAACCTGCTCCCCTGCCTCACTCTCCATGTGGGGAAACTGTTTCTCTTTCTACCCTGTCTGAAATGCTCTTACTTCAGTTTATGCCTGTGCCTCACATAGTACCCTTGGCGAACAAAGGAAGATCATACTCCAGCTCAGATCAGGGAAAATTTTGTGACTGGTTCCCATAAGAACGTGGTATTTCTCTTGTTTTCATTAATGTGATTGCCTGTTCCATACCAAGAGCAGGTCTCCACGGCCACAGTCTTCCTCAGAGTGAAAATGAATCAGATGAGTCTCTGAATTCTTATGCTATTGTCTTTGTTTATTCTCCTTTCTTTACAGCCTACTTCTACAAATTAGACATGAAATACTTATGACAGTAAAGACCAGGGAATTCCAGATCTTCAGATTCATTAAACTGTATCTCCTGTGGGATACATTGGACAAGCTTTTCATTTAAAAAGCAAGTGAAATCAAACTGTCAGTTCTGTTCAATAAGAACCAAATGAAGAACAGCAACAATGACAACAACAACAAAAAGTAATCGTAATGGCAACAGCAGCTGTCTCTTCATGGGGTGCTCGTGAGACACTGTACAGAGATTTTCTGGAGAAAAAAAAGAAAGAAAAAAAACTTAAAAAAAAAAAACCAAACAAATGCAACACTAGAAACGAGTCATCTATAAAAGACCCCTTATTTTCCTCCCAAATTGCTTAAGGGATTTGTGAAACCTACTGCTGCTATGGCTGTCACCCACACTTACCTCTTCTCAGTTAGGGAGCACAACTGAGACCTTCATCTCTCTATATGGCCCTTCCAGCTATGCCATGAGTTGATTTAATTATAGTATCACGCTGAGGTGTCCTGAGAAAATGCTCTGCAACTGGGCAGGATGACTTTCACTCTGGGAGTAAGAGAAAGCCTCATTTCTCACAGGGATGGCATTTTTTAACAGATTCTTATTTACTTTTTAAGAATAGCCTATAATTACAATAAAAGTAATAGTTAATTGATTTCACAGCAACCCATAAGTATGTGTGTACATTTCATATTCCTTTTAATGCACATTCTCATAGTTTTATTTTATTCATCTGAAGGAGCAGAAAGATGGAAATTGCATCACTCTGTTTTCCCTTCTTTTTCTTCCTATGATTCCCTTTTCTCATTGTCCAAACCACTGCCCCTCCCCCTGAATCTCTTATGGCTCCCTTCTTGCCAGCGTAAGGGACAAATCTGAGGTTGCAAAGAAAAAAAGCAATTTTTCATGAGATATTGTGAAGGAAAACCAAAAAGGCAGAGGCTTGCAAGTAAGTTGCACGGGCTTCTGTGCAAAGGCTAATGTACTGTACTCGGGGAGTTTAATAAAAGCGCTAAGAAGACATGAGAGCTGCATGAACAGAACTGTCTATCACCACTCCCAGCTGGATCCTCCAGCCAAGCTAAATTTAGGAAGCACATGTTTTGGCTTCAACAGTGAGTCATATGATAACAATTATTTTCTTATTACTCAAAATTTGGAGGCTGCGAAGGATAAACAAGAGATAGTAATTTTCTTTGTGTGACGCAAAGGAGTGTCACGTCTTTTGATACCATGTCCGCTCAGAAATATAGACCCTGATGTTGGAAAACTTCAGAAAATGCAGGAATAATAAGCATGTGAAGTCTAGAGCTATCTGGAGTATTACTTTTTACAGCAATTTTTGTTGATGTTGTTGTTGTTTACCTACGGTGGTCACCATTTTTCTCTTCATTGGCACAATTAGTGTACATAAGATGTGATGCATGCACTTCAGCAACCTGGCCATAACCACAATTTTGAGATTGCAGACCCTGCTCTATGACATCAGCCTACACAGCCTTATGATGTGTCACCACTTCTCCTTTTAAATGAAGAAATCCTAAGGGGTTTTTTCCCTCCAATAATTTAATCTGTTTACTTCTGTCATGTTTTGCATTATAACAGACCAAAAAGATAAGCTCAGTTTATAGCAGCTGGGCCTGAAATTCATACCATATTGAATTCTAATATCTTTTTACTGCTAATTCTTTAACTATGATCCTAAAAGACATATTAAATCAATTTCTCAAATATGTTAATTAATTTAATTTTCAAAAAATTTTGGATACCAGCAGGAGAGCCTGAAGTTTCTCAATACTGTAATAGTTGTGGAAAACCATCTCTCTTAAACCAGACCAGGATCTGATATCTCAAAAAAATGAAGCGTTCTGGAAAATGTGGGCTATAACCATTCTCAATCAGTAAAATGTAGATAATGATTTTTGTCATGCTACAAGGATGATGTGAAAATTAATCTGTTAACAAGGACAAGATAATGATTTTGTCAGTTAAGCATTATGAAGCATTGCTATTATTTTGCCTGTCAAACTTTTCAGTAAGATCCTTATTCATCATCCTGAGACGGAAGACCAAACTCTTTGAGATAATAAATTTAGGAGAATCTCTTTAGTGTTTCATTGGACTTTTTTAGCAAAGTCCCTGCCCTCTTGGCTAGGAAGAATTGCATTATCTTTGACATGTTAAAGTAAACTTTTCAAAAAGCTGTGTCAAGCAAACTTTAGTCCCAATGAGATCAGTAGGTATATTGGCCCCGCCAGCTGTAAATGTAGAAGACCAAGAACGAACACTTCTTGAAATCCCTCCCATTCTGACTAGCTTCCAGGCTGATTTAAAAAAGAAAAAAAAAATCTGTTGGTTGTTTTTTCATTGGTTCCCCTTCCCCCCAAACTGTGTAATTCCATGAAGTTGGAAGAAAATATTTGTTTATAGGAGTTCTACAGGCACAGACACCTGTATGTGCAAATATGTATATAAGTTTTCATGGCAATGTCCGTGCACATCTGTGATTGTACTCACACACATACATACAGTCACACTTTCATGCTAGATACTTTCTCAGTCCCCCTTTGTTCAGTTTTAGATATTTGCTGTGGCAGTGATGGAGTAGAAATGATACAAGAGTTCATCTGAGAGAAATAAGGTCCAGTTTTCAACCTTTGCTCCACGTGAGTTGAAATTCTTAAGCGTTACGCTAACACTCATTTCTCTCAAGCCCAGCAAATACCGTAACTTCTACATGCCGGAGTCTCTGCAGATCAGCGGACATGTGAGAGCTGTGAATCTGAAGCCGTCTCAGACACAGTGACAAACAGGACGCAGGTCTCCTGTACTTCAACCACATGACGTAAAGGCGGGACAGGAGTATTTTCTCAAAGTCTGATGCAGCCACGTAGAGTCCAGGATCAAACCTGGAGCTGTGAATACTGAACTGAAGAAAGCCAGTTCCACCTTTCCCACAGCCAGGAATCGACACAAAGGAACTCGGTAACCTGCGGATACGCAGGTGCCATTGGGTAATTGCCAAAGGACCTGCCTACCCTCACAGGCACTCTGTTGTCCTTAGCCACCCTAATACTTCACTTACTTAAAGAAAACTGACCTGTAAAATCACCTTCTCTACAAGTGTTCAGACAAAGTCCCTGTAGCTCTGAGGACCCTGCTCTATTAGGCAACTGCTGCCTCCTTACACGTAGTGATGCTGAAATCCTTGAAGCATAACTCTTAATTGCGGATCCTGATGTCACTCCCTGAAAGGGACTTTAGTCAGTCACTGATCCTCACCATTTGCTGCTAGGTATTTTTAAACAACTCCCTGCTCAACAATCTGGCTCCCATGGATTCCAGTTTCGGTCATTATTCTCTCCATTCATTGTAGCCTGTTTATCCATCTCAAGCTAGGCAGCAAGTCATTTAAAAGTTAATCAGCGCAGTGCTCAGCATTTCAATAGCTGTCTCCTTTATGTGTCTAGACATTAGTTGAGGAAACCAACTCAAAGAAATGAGCTATGGTTGCTGTCTGAAACCTCATACCTCACCCCTTCTGAATTTCACGAACGGTTCATCAAGAAGCTTGTGTTCCAGACCTTAAGCTTATTCTGAGTAAAATGCAAAACCAAAAGAGATTATTTTCCACACAATTCACAGCAATGCCAGTCTCAGTAGGAGAGATGAATTTGTAAATTTTCCATCACCCACAAGATGAACTGATTGTGTATTATTTTTTCCCATTTAGGATCAAAATTTTATGAGAACTGCTGTATGTAGACCCTTACCATTAGATGACTTATTAAACTGGAGCTCTAAACATTCACCTAATCCTAATCAATATGTAGATATGAGCATCATCTGACTTATTTTTAAACAAGAGCAAATGTTTCTATGGCTGACAGGGAGCGTTAAAGAGCAAATAAGCTCTAGAATTTTAGACTCATATACACATGGAATGTATTCAAAAAAACAGTCGTATAAAACTCAAACAGTGGTCTCTTTGCTGTGTCCGGTACAAGCAAATAAATCCAGTTGACATCTTTGGGAGTTACATAAGATATAAAGAGAAATTAGATACCATTTGGTTTTGCCTGAAGTAGAAAAATGGTATTCATGATGTACCTCACTTCCGTATTTGCTAAGCATTTATTAGTTATTGCTTGTTCCTTCATGTGTGTTTGTTTCTGTAGCTCTTGCATAATTGGTGGGATTGCTGCGTAACACATTCATTTATAACTGTCTCCAGGAAAATTAAGCCCTGGATTTAATTTTCTAAATAAATGTTTTATTAAACAAGGTAAGTATATCAGAAAGTATTACATTCTCCAAAGAAGTAAAAGCCCCATTTCTTTAACCTCTCTTTCTCTTTTTCTTTCTTTCTTTTTTTTTTTTTTAATGAACAGGAATTAGAGCTGCAGCAGGGTGGAAAGAATGCAGCCTGGTGTGCAAAAGCTCTCTATTGGAAAAAAAAAAAAAACCACAACTAAAAGGCCTCGAACTCCTCAGAATATAAGAAAACAGTATGCATAAAATCAGTGGAGGTATAAAACAAACAAAAGAAGTATTTTAAATGCTAGTTTTGTAGAAGCTCACAAAGTTTCTTTCTTTTTTAATTACTTATTCTTGCTAATGGAAAAATAACCAATAATATAATATTAAGTACTTCATTGTCAGTCCCTTAGTTAAGGGAATATTAGCAAGTCAGTGTTAGTGCACAGTTACAGTTTTACTGGCTTAATCAAGAGACCAAAATAGCAAAACTCAACCTTTTTACTGTACCTAATTTAAATGGGCAATCCAGGCCACATATGTTTTTTTGGCTACATCTCATACTGAGAAAGAATGCTGCCTCATAGCATCCCTGATAATATTAAACGGTAGGCTGAGCTTCTTCCATTCTCAGACAGCCAGTTTCCCTTCCATATATTCCATCACTTACAAGAAATACATGCAGGTAATACAGAAAATAACCATTTATAATTACTGTGTCACCATTTTTATTAAATATTTATTTAGTTAAACATGTTATTTTTGTTTCATTTTGCCGTTCTCTAGATGTGATTTTCCTATGATGGGGAAAAAAAAGAGAAAAAGAATGTGACATTTGGCTGTGCTTTCATTTTTTAAACTCTAAAGCAGGAAATGTTTGAAAATTTTCCATGGGAACTTTTTCATTTTGGGAAATGCTGCTTTCATAGAATAAAAATAGTTCGTTGGGAATATATTAACTAGAATACATTCTTTGCTGAAACACTGAATCGTAGCAGTTTGTTAGTGTACTCCAAAGCAAAATTGGTGAGAATTCTTTCAACAATTTGCATGGGGCAGGGGTTGCCTGTCAAAATGTATTCTTCGTAAAATCTGAAATGTTGCACATGTAAATACAAATTTTGATGAAAACAATTAACATTAAGGAAGAAAAAAATTAAGTAAAATGCCCAGCCTTTCAGAATGGACATTCTACCACAGTTCCTTGGGGAAACTTTCCAAAGGTTGCTTTTATTTCTCTACAACATAAAAAAAACCCTCTTTTTAATATTAATCCAAGATATCTGGCCAGCTTTAGTGAAAATACCTTAAAAAGCAAGGAAACAAACAAGCCCCTCTCCATTACAAATATTTCATTAATATTTGAAATACTGTCACAGAAAGAGAGTTTCAATCCTTTTAATATTTTTTACTATTCCCACATAGCTCTAAATCTGGGTAGATTTTCAGATTCAGACTTTAGTTTTGTACTTATTTTAGTACTTTGTCCTACTTTCTCTAAATTATTTCTAAATCACTTTTTCTTTCCAGGGTGAGGTTATCTCAATTTGCTGTCCTTGGGAAAGAAGACATTCAAACAAAAACCCATGCCAAAGCAAATGAAAATTTTGAAATGTAAAATTTATTTACTAGTACCTGCATAAGTCTTGCCTGTACAATATTTAGCCTTATGTTTAGTAGGTAAAGTGCAAGACTGGCAAACAAGGACATTTAATCTTGATTTGTCAAATGACACATGAAGAGTAACAGTTCTGGCTGCCTTTCCAGTGTACCTCAAGCAAGACCTGGAAGGAGCACCTGCAAAGATGACATGAGAATGAAAATTGCTTAGTCAATTTAGTAATTAGCTTTTCTATATGAAATCGCCAATTTCATTTAGAGGAACAATTAGCGGCTTTTAAGGTGCTGGGTTTAGCACATAAACTATGTCTACTAGGAAATGAGCTGAGCCCAAGGAGTCATTTTGCCAAGGTATGATACAGGAATTACATATAGCCAAGTCTACATCATTCCTAACTTAAAATGGGTAACAGAGTGAGCAGACATGCAGAGAAGCTCTTTGCTAAGTCGCGCTGGTTGTCCTGGTGTTAGTGTAAGCGTTGGTACAGAATGGGCAACAGAGCAGCAAGACAAAGAAAAGCCACACTGTGCAGAGTTCATCGGAAGAGTTAGTGATGATTTTGATATACCACTAACTCAGAGGCTACATGAACGCAGCTCTACTCTTGCCACTCAGGCCTGTCATGTAAAATAAATAATCTCCCACCTTCAAGTACTCGTTCACTTAAAAAAAAAAAAAAAAAAATTAAAACAATTAACAATTTCAGGCTGAATTGTCAGCTCTGGGTCTTGGGGAAATGACATGGACAGTTCAGGAGATTTTCCAGAGAGATTTAGAATGTTGTAATTTTCATTATTCTACTTCCAGGCTGAAATTCTGGTACCATTGAAGCCAGCTGCACTTTTGGCATTTGCTTCTTTAGGGTCAGACCTCATCCATAGCAAAGAGGTACTTCCTACTACAGTCTCCCTAGTTTTATTTCTCATTTAATTCTCTGTGCTTGTATTTCTACAGAAAAAAAATTTAAATTTCAGACCATGAAATCTGTTCCTGTTAACACCAGATAGAAGGTGAGAGACAGAGGGATGCTGGGTCTCATGGATACAATAGCTTGAATTGTAAACCAAACACAGCTGTAGAGAAGTAAAAAGATCTCACGTGTTGGAAATGCCATCATTTCACATCTTATTTATCTATAGCCATTTATACAAAAAATTAAATAAATCTTTCTCAACTTCTAGATGAGCTGAAAAGGCTGAGAGTAACAGTTTAATTTACAACTTTTTCCTAAATCCATTTTCTGCCAAATATTTTTACAAGCTGTTGCCTAAATCAATTTGTGAAAATGCCACTTAGCAATGGGAAAACTAAAGTTGCTTTTGGAAAAGTCTATTGAATTAATTACATATGGTGTCTAATTTCTTTCTGGTATGGGATTCTAGTATATATTAGTCACTTAAAATGTGTTGCAGTGAAACATAGTTTTTATTTTTTAGTATTTAAAAAAAAAATTAAAACCATTGCTTGGTACAGAAAAGATGTTCAGCAAAGATAGCTTTTTCTCTGGCTTTATGGACAGAGCACTGAAGACTGCATTGGTATTACTATACTCTTAAAACCTGCAAAGCAATGTGTTAAGCATAGAACAAAAGACTAGGGGATAAACGCTCTGTATTTTCCAGTGGAATCTCTTGAAATTGTTCTTTTTTTCCTTAAGAAACTAGAGGTTAGAACAGGAATGCAAAACCCAGAAGCTGTGAATTGGGGTAAAAATAAACCCCATAAACTCCTCTGTTTGAATATGGGTTTCTCACTGGAGAACATTGTAACAAAGTCCAAATAATGAACACTTCCAGTGCAGGATTTACAATATAAATTGAGATAACGTTTTAGATGAGTGATGGCTAAGGTTGATTTTGTTTTTTTCCCCCCACATGATACTCTGTTTTGGCTTTAGGATAGCTCATGAGTGATTTACAGTGTGTTCTGAAAGGCAGTCTTCAAAATGCAGAAGCAGAGGGAACAAAACTACACAGAAAGCTCTGTCTTCAGATCTGCTCAGCCAAGACTGTTCCAAGGGAAGCGGCTTTCTGGCCACGGCACTGCTCCCTGGACCGGCCTCAAAGGCGCCCAGCCTTTCATCACATTCAACTTTCATGTTCCCATATTCTTCTTTCTTTTGTTATGTCATCTGGAGATGGCTAGAGAAGAGTAAGGCTATTCCATTCTTTTTATCAATTTTTTTTACCTATAGCATAAGCAGCTGGTGAGGAGAGAAAAGCCTTTAAAGAACATTTTTTAGCGTCCTGGAAGTTCTCTTACAGGCTCTCTGGAGATGGGAGAACATAGCCTAGCAACCCAGGCTAGAAAAGAAGAATCTTCCTCAGAATCTTTCATTTTTGAAAAATGTAGGTGTTCTCCCTGTCATTTCTGACAATGATCGTGCGCGTATTTCAGAACCCTTAACTACAGTACTTTCTGTCCAAAGAATCATCTTTGTAGGTGATAACTTGAAGTCTAAAGAAATGAGTAATTGTTTCTTTAGCAAACACGGTATTCTTCTCCACTTGCATATTTTCCCTTAGTTATAGTGCATGCGCTGAAGTGAGGAAGAGAAGCAGTACGAGCCAAAATATTTCCAACTGCATTTAAGGTTGCTGTGTAATGTCAGCTTCTCAGGGAACATTAAGCTGCATTTTTGAACATGCAAAATACATTCTCTTAATCATTTCTCTGTAGTTGCAGCAAAAGTTTGGAGATGTGTTTTACCCTGGTAGCTGAATTATGGAGCATTAACAACGGAAGTTATTTTTGCAGGATACTTCAGAGTGTTAATGATCTGATGAACCCAAAGACTTGGCATGAGTCTGACAGTCTGGAATATGATTAGAAAGTATAATGATTATTTCATCTGTGTCTAAAACATCTGCACTGTTCTCTGAAACTCAGAAGCAATGCTGTGACCTGGGCCTGCACGTTATTGATATTCCTAGGAGAAAATGTTCTTTTGCTTATTTCTGGTTGCATTCACTTCAGATCAAATTTAAAATAAAAAGACGAGAGAGAAAAACAAGAAGGAAAAGGTCATCTCGCATTCAAAAAAAAAAAGAGTTAAGAAAAAAAGCATTTTTCAAAGTCTGACTGGAATATAAATTATTTTTAAAGTCCTTAGGACTACAAGATGTAGATAAAGATTTGTTCATTGTCATTAATGTTTCTGAACAAGATCTTTTGACAAAACATTTCTAGTTGGAAAATGATTATTCAATGAGCCTGAAACAATTTGTGGGAAAGGGTTAGAGTTACCCCATTTCTTAATGTAAATAAGACAAATATGAAAGAAAAAATATTCAAAGCTGTCAGGACATTTTCAAAACGAAGAATACAGGAGGACAGCTCCCAGTATGTAAAAACTTTCAATCTGAGAATATAACAGAGCTACAATAAAAGATTCATCATTTCAGATTTTAAATTGTTTATCTGTAGAAGCCTTATTTATTATACAATAATTGTCTCTAATAATTGTATTTGATTTCTAGAACTGAGATAAAAATGTTAGAATTAACAGCGATTAAATTTTATAGTGAAAGTACATATTCTATATGCATTTAACAAGTGGTGTTGATAAAACTTTATGGTGCCACTCATTGGCTATGTTGTTCTTTAACTCGCAAGTATGGGCTCAGAATAGCTGGGGTAAAGTCTATGGAAATGGCTGAAAAATAGAGCAGGGAGATTTGAGATGTGGTGAAAGGAAGACTAGTTTTAGAGAATATCTAACGTAGAGCAAAAACTGTTGAAGGAAGACAGAGACTCTATCCCTTGTGTGCAGATAATATTTGGTTGATAAGACTCCAATTAGCCTTAATCCACCTCTTTATTTAAAATGAAAGGATGTTTTTAAACATTCATCATGTTTGTTCTGGAAGGCGATTAAATACATTAGTCACTAAGGAATGTGAATTTTATTTCATTGTGAACCTGACATTATTTTTTTGATTTTTGGAACAAAGGTGCATAAAACAGGCAACAAAAAGCACTGTATATGACAGTTTGAGAACAGATGTGCATTTTATATGTAAGGGCTTCAATAGTTGTAAGCTCTATCTGCTTTGCTTATGTGAAATAACAGTGTAAAAGCAGTTTTCAGCAGCATGCCTGTTTCATGTCAAATTAAAAAACAATGACTTTTTCTTCAGGTTTAGACTTGTAATTACACAACACAGTGGCTTTTGTTGCAGGTTGTTGTTTCTTTTTAAACTGATGCCAGCAAGATGCTTTTCAGTGCCCAACAACTCTTTCTGATACAAACTCTCTGAAAAATAGCAAGGTTTTACCATGTGTACTTCTTTTTGTCATCGGCCTAGGTAACTTATGCAAGAGGGAGATTCTAGCTCTTACATGTCTCTATTTAATTACCATGACAGGACTAGATTTTTTGGTATCCTGCTGTTGTTTCAGAGAGAGTATTTATTACAGGGCGTCTTCTTAAATTATCCAGTCATAAGTGCTTGAATGTTCATCACACGAATGGAAGTAAACAATCAGCTAAGACTATGATTTGTCTGATCTGTACTGCGGATGTTACGGAGTTGTAGAATTTAGGTGACACTGGTAACGAACATTATCCTTTCCCGTGGTGAAAAATCACGAGGGACTCAAAATCTCCTGCTCTGAAGTTTCTTCTGTCTTTTCTTACTTTGTCAGATGAAAATCCATGGCTTTCTGCTAACTTCACTGTAAATTTTTCCCTTCCTGTGATTAAGTGCTAGAATTAAATTGGATTTTTAGGTCTCTGTAAGCTTTGATAGACTTTTTCTGAAGCTAAGAAATAGGGAAATACAGAGTGATGAAGAACCCGTTTAGTACTCAAATCTTGGGAGCACTATTCACAACATAATTTACAGTTCAAATCACTACCGGTGATTTCTTTTTAAGGATTCATCCTCTTTCCTTTGCAGGGGCCCAGACACATTGCTTGGCACTCTCATTTTGGCTTCCAGTACAGCCTATTGCTGTGGCAGCTTTTGAAATTTTTTATCCTCGTGGAAATATTTCTTGAGATGGAGTTTAAAAAGACAACTGCAGACTGCAGGGGGGGTCTTCGGAACCTGATGCGTAAGCAGGGAGTTGAAGGCAGACGAAGAGAAAGGCTTCTGTTTCGGAATTGTGTTTTAGGCCGTTATTGGTACTAAAAAAGGAGGGTCAGAAACTTCCTTGCGGGCAATGGAAAAAAACTCAGCACCATAAACTTTGGGTAAGAACCATTATATGTTACTAACCAATATTAAAAATATTCTAGTAATACTAGTTATTTAACAGTCCTAGTTAACTGCTACTGTTATTTCATGGATGTATGAGCAACACAGTTATTTATCCTCTGTTACCTGGCAAATAGTCAATAAAACCAGTACTTGGCTGAAACTTTCAGAAACTCAGTCAGTGGTATATTTCCCTTCTCCTTGGCTGTAAAATTCTCCTGCTGGGCTGATGTGATGGACTGACACGTTTTCCCCAGCTGTCGTAAATATGATCGGTCCTGGATGCTTGGTGCCCCTAGGCTAGCTGTCTTTTCCTCTTGTCTCCTTGCTGCCACTTGCCCAGCTAAAATGGATGTCTTCTCTTGCTCTTCTTCTCTTGGATCTCTAGTAGGCTCTGAAGGGTCACAAGTGGAGCAAGACCACAAGTAAAATATTAAGAATGAGCTCAGTGAAAATACTGTTGTGTCTTTTAAGGGGTAGTCAGTTTTCAACATACACGTCAGAGATTTGTACTGGCAGAAATAAAATTACTGTTAGCCCAGAACTACTCTCTATCTCAAACTGTCTAATCAATCTCAGGCAAAAATATTACCCATAAAATACCCATATGACAATAATACCCATAGATACCTAGGATGTACTGGAGAGGAGGAAATTGATATTTGTTGCATAGAATAACAGAAAAGAAGCAGATAATTACATATAGAAGTGAAATCCTGTGTAAAAATCGTGATTTTTATTTTGCATCTCAAAATTTTGAGTCTTATTCCCAAGCGAAAAAAAGGAAATGTGAACTATCAATGAGCAAAAATAGAAATTTTCGCTTGGTTTAACTTACAACTTTCACTTGCAAGGTTTTCTGAGTTATCAACACAAAAAAGTAGGTACAAATTCAGGTCACAAACAAATATGTCTAATCTCAATATAACCTCCCAGACAACATTTTTAATACATAATTAACCACCATCGAAGTTAGCTTCTAGACAGTGTGTCTTCCTAGCAGAGGGAGGCTGAATGTCAGATCAAAAAACAATACTTGATTCTAATCATCAGCTTTAAACCTCTGTGGGGTTTTTTGGTGAGTGTATTTTTTTTTCCTTCAAACATTAAAATTTACCTAGACTATTTTTAGAGTTACTTTCTAAGAGCAATAGCCCATTCTGGTTTTAAATAAATCAATTTTTTTTACAAACCTGCCAGTACTCTTAAAAAACTTCTGACCTTATATGCCATATAATGTTGCTCTGGCTTTTCTCAAGACTAAACTCTAGGAAATGTCTTTTGTTCCAAGCAGAAGTGAGTTTTACTAGTATTTAATGAATTCTGGGACTCATCACCAGGCCCTGACCATAAATAAGTTTATGAATAGACTACCTGACCTAAGATTTTAAACACCTGCCAGTCAATGTCTTACTTGTTAGTATAAATGTCAGGGAGTACTAAATTCTCTCTGACACTGTTGGTATTTCCTGAAAATCTATGTGTTTGTAATTGCAACCTGAGAGTTTTTAAAGAAAACATGTAGTCTTTCATAGGCATGGGATTCCATGTCATTAAATTTTACATTCTGAAGTCATTGTTGTTTAATTATCAGCTAATACTGAGATTTCTCTGACTGTTTTAATAGGATGGAGTGCACTGAAATGGATTAGGAGTAAAGTACAGTTTTGCTTTTAGAAATCCAGTCTTTTTCTGATCAAACTTGGAATTGGCACTAAAAGCAGTTGAAAAAAAAGCAGCAGTGAGGATATGTAGCAATTTGCTATCAGAACTGCAAATAAATCACAAAATTCTTTTTTTAACTAAGTAAAATATGGAATAGTCAAAGTTAAAATATTAAATTGCTAATATTCTGAGATTCCTAACATAAGAAATTTGGCCTGCGTGTAGCATCTGGTTATGTTCTGTTCGACAAGTTGCAATTAGATATTGTTTCAGATGTGCACCGAAGTATGGAAATGTCAAAAACTTGTTGATGGAATCTTGTGGCATTCTGCACCAGATAATACCTATTCTTACACAAAGTAATTACCTCATCATCATCATCATCATCAATCTAAGCTGCTTCCTTTAGAAAATGAAGCAAGATTGTTGACATCTGCCATACAGTTTTGTTCTTGTCCTCCTTTTCTCTCCTGGTCTGCGCAGAGCGGAGTATTGTCTTTTCCTGACAGCAGTTTACTGCAGAGGAAGTGCAGACTGGACATCATAGTCGAGTTTAAGATGTTCCTTTTATGTTCCATTTCATTGCTTTGAGACAAATCACAAGTAATGTTTTATGTGCTGGTAAGCATTGTTTTTTACGACAGAAAGTTTCAGTATGTCAGAGAAGTGGAGTTGTTCCAGCACAGTGAACATAGTCAGCCTGTCAGTAAATGTTCAGGTAAGTGTCAAAAATATTGACATGTTGAAAATAGTAAGTAGCTGAAACAAAAAAAATTATTTGAATTTGTAGGTACAGTTTGAGCATCTATTTTACACTCTTTTTGAAGTAAACTAAGCCAAGCTATCTGAAGAACTGTGCTGTAGGCCCTGAATTCGAATTAACCGTCTCTGTAAAACCGTTGGGAAGAGCAAAGGTGCTCGCAGTATCCTGCTCTCCCAAGCAACTGTGTTACTGCAAACTTGGATTCTCCTAAGCCTGGTGGATTCAGTCCCCAGATGTTACAAAATTAGAATACAGACTGGACACAAAAAAAGTGCATAGAACAGAAGCCACAAGGTCAGTGTGAAAGGGAAGGCCCAAACAAGAAGTTCTCCCAGCTTCCTTAGGGTCAAGGAACAGCAGTCCGGTCAGCATGAAAAAAATTTGGCAGACAGGCTTCTTCCTTTTGGAAAAGTAATATTATATGCATGTTTGTCAAAATGTAAAAAGCAAAAAAGAAAAAAGAATAAAAAAAGCAAGGATGAATTCCTGCCTCACATTGTGTAATGCCTGCATTTCCTAATTTATTTTCTTTCTAAAAGTGAAAAGGGGAACAAGTACAGCCTAAAAGTACATGAGTAGTGGACTGATAAACCACAAAATAGTAGGACTTACATGGGTGTCCATTCCCATTGATTCCAACCCTTGACGGTTTATACAAAATTGCATACCCTGATACGGTGGGATCGAACTGTAGCAAAAGAAAATTGTAAGATTAAATCTGTTTATTTATTTTCTAAAATCATTATCTAAAATCCATAAGACAATTATAGAAGTTCAACTTATTCCTAAGTAAACACTGAGAAGTAACCATTTCTTCATAAATAAGAGATATAATTTAGCTAACAATTAGAATCGACAATACAAAACTGAGTCAAGCTTTTATAGTTTTGATGAAATATGCTTATCAAAAATATTATTACTCATTTACAGTAGATATTCTAAGTCCCTGAAATATTGCCTAAAGAGCAATTTACTTGAGAAAATTGATGCATTAATGTGCAGCAAGTGGTAAGTTATCCATGTTAGCCCAATCAGTTCATACATATCTGTATACAAACAGTGAGTAAAAATTGTTTTGTTCACCTCTAACGGCTACAAACACTGTAAATTCATTCACGTAACAGAGAAGTTCTAGACCCTTATGCAACACAGTTTTTCATGCCGTACATACACACAGTTTTGTGTTATAAAAATGCCACTCTGCTGGGCTGTAGTAAAACCCTGAAATGATTTGGGGCACTCTGAAAGGAAAAAATCACACAAAACAACAATTCAGGTTTAGGGCCACAGAGCCACTACATAGACACAGTCAGACGCTAAATGGATTAAGCCAGCCTGCCTCCAGAGTGAGCTAGTTCACAACACTGTTGTTGTAAATTAATTATGCCATTTGACTTTTGGACTAGCAGCTTGTCCTTTGACTTCTTTCCGTTAGCAGTGTAGCCTTAGCAGCCTACGTGTACCTGCCCTTCGCCTGCGGCTTCCTGAAAGGTGCTGAATTTTGAACAACTTCTCAAAACCTGTGGTACACCCCATGTGTCTGATGTCCAGTTATAAGGCCACATGTGAATGACTTGATGAGTCTGGGGCCTCCAGGTGCAAAAGAGACACTGATAAACTGGAGAGGGCCCAGTGAAGATCTGCTAACATGGCTGGGGGCTGGAGCACGTAGTGTGTGAAGGGAGGTTACAGGAACTGGGCTTGTCGGACAAGTAAGTGTTCCTTATTCGCTCAAATACTATTAGATCAAGTAAGTCCAAAATAAATAAAATGAAGTAGGTTTTCACAAAACGTGTCATTATGCCATAAAGCTTCCTGCCCCACAGTGTTGTGGATATTAAGTCCATATAACTTCAAAAAATGATTGGAAGAAAATAAGAAAGAAATCTCTAACTAGACCACTAAGAGGAAAGATGCACTTTTTGTCTCAGAAAGAAATCCTGGCTTTGAAATTTCTGTAGACTGAAAGAATCCTGAGAAAATATTCCTATATACTTGTTGAACCCTTTCACTCTTCCTCAGGCATCCGATGTCAGGTATCATCAGGAACTAAGCTAGATGGACCTTTATTCTGATGTGGTATGGTTGTTTTTACGTGTCGCATCTTTGATAACCAGAATGGCAGGCAAAGGAGGAGAGGGGATCCAGATCATTCCCAGTGGAAAGATAAACAACTCATGCGTTTACCCTCTACTCCATTATATAAGAGTGAAAACCCCGATCAGTTTGAGCAATGGCAAAAAGAAGAAAGATCCCACTTGAATCAACCAGGCAGCTGAAGAGCCAAGTATGTGGGTGAGCTCTGAAAACTGGAGTTGTTTATTGAAGCACGTCATTACAACATACACAGCGCTGGCTGTTGAAGTACTCCTGCTGGGTTGGGGTAGGAAACTTGGTTTTCTATCCTCCCACTGTAGAGATGTGTCCCTGTTCTGCATCAGTATCCTCGTGTTTGAGCCATCTAGGTTGGGGGCTAATGAAAAACAAAGGGCTGATAATCGGTGTTCTTAAAATGCAATGAATTTAAGAATCACAGAAACAGTTGGAGGTTCTTTTTATTGTTCTTGGCTAAGAATTTGATTATCCAGCCAAGTTATGAAAGGAAAATAAAATACTTTCCTGACAATGTTAAACTGTTTAAGAGAACCTAGAGACTAAATATTAGACATAGTTAAGGAAATAACTGAACACTGATTAAGTTCGGGTGGACTATTCGGAAGCTTATTCCATTAGAATTTGTAATTTGTATATAAATCTTATTTCCACATTTTTTTTACGTTTAAGAATAATTTAGAAAAAGCATTCAGAAATGTGGTGACTTATAATGCTGCACAGATTCTATAATGTTTTTATGCACAGCTGGAGACAAGGAATTTGCAAAAGAATTACTGGCACTAATACAAGATAATTGGGAGATAATAAATCCTAATGCTTTAGGGAAAGGAATAATATACATTGCATGGGCATCTGCAAAAGTATCTCTCATCATTTTTCCAAATCCAAATCAACCCAGTTTACAAGGACATTGCTTTCTCATGCATAACAAAAAGAGTAACTAGGGAGTTACTTAAGTTGAAAGATATTGTTAGATTGCTGTTATGTTACTATTATTATTGTATAGTGATATCAATACAAGCAGTATGCTATATAATGATAAGAATAAAATTAAGCAGGCCCTTATTTCCTGAGTTCACTTCTATTATTTTTATTATTATTACAACAGAATACTGACATTCATCTAAAAAGCAGATGCTATTTGCTGTTAGAGATCAAAATAATGCTTTTAGAAAAATAAAACATTTAAAAAAAAAATAGATCAAAGAACTTGCTGCTGGCTGATGAATTAGATTTTTTTTTCCTAGAATCAATTAAGTTTTAACGCTGGTTTTGGTTATGCTCATATAGAACACAGATAATTAACAGAATTCTGCCAACTCTTCACCATGTTTAATGACTGGTATGCTTTTTCTGCTCCATCCCCTGTCTTTCTTTCCAGCTGAAGAGCCACTTTATCTATTTTTGTGTATTCAAAACAAGTCCCAATTCTGATTAAAGCTTTGGGCAATTGCATAAAATTGTCCACCACCAGCTGAATGTGGTCTTACAAAGTGTTTCTTTAGTGGTGCCTTGCTGATGGCCTTACTGAATTTTCTCTGATGAGTCAAATAACATGCAAACCTCTGTCTCTAAGCTTGGCAACTTTTAAATGCCATTTCCCCTTCTAATTCCACTCTGCATGAAGCCAAGGATAAAAAAAGCCCTTTCCAGGAGACAATGCAATTCCACTTGCATAACTCTGCATACCACATCTCCAAATCTCTCTCCATTCTCCTCCATTTCAACAACTAACCGGCTTACTATTGAAGTTGCCTTTCCCCAACGTTGTCAGTCGACACAACCAACAAGAATGAGAAGAAAAAGAGTGGGCAAAGACAGTCTGAAAGTACTGAGTTGCTTAGATAACTCTTACCATGTTCACGGTAACTACCTCCTGCCCAGCAGCACTTTTCTGCTCTTTTTTTCAACAATATGTCCTCCATCCTTCCTTCAGTTGGCAGTGCTCTCCACTTGCATGTAATTTTCATTATATGAGGTGTGACCCGAAGGCAATAGCAGAATGGTGAGCTCTGCAAAACCATTTAAAAAAAAAAAAATCAGATTTTTTGAATGGATCTTAATTAGTAGAATCTGAAGCCTACCTGGCATTTGATGAGATTGGACATGAATCACCAACAGAACAATGAAAAAACAGTTACAGTCTAAGGTCAAAATTTTTAGACTAGATAATGACAGTCAGTATTGCTTTAGGCTCTGTAGTTCTTTTCTTAGGCACCTGCATATGGACTTCAGACACAAAATTTTAGGCACCTGTTTTTAAAAATCTTGGCCTAAAGCAATTTCATGTTTGTGACATGCTGTTCTCTAACACTGATCTGCTTCCTCATTTTGAAATTTTCAGTTGACATGTGTTTGACATCTTGCCCAATTAAAATATAGCCCACTTGAAAAGCTAAGTACTGACTGGTTGGAAAATTATACGGAACAATATACCAAAGCAGTGATTTTGGAACTGTCAGACCTGATCAGGACAAAAAGCAAATATATATTAAACCAGGATATAACCTTTTGAAAAAAAAAATTCAAATACATTTATTTTCAAAAGAATGTTTATTTTACTCTTTATTTTGCTTTTACTTGTGCTTGAAGCACTAATGAGCACTTTTTTTCCAATATGAATGGAAAAGATGTGAGACCTGCCGATTTGGCTGTTAGATCTGTAATCCTATCACCATGGGTGGGAATCTTCGGGGTGAGTGGTAGGTAGGACTGCTTATCATCTAGAAACCTTGGAACAATTGCCGATAGATATGAACAGAAAAGCTAAATTTTATATCACTATGAATAGGCTGTGCAATGTTAAGTCAATCTGTGTGTAGTAATGTGTTGGGACTTACCTTCATCTGAGCAGTCAACATGCTGTACAGGCCATGGCTTTCTAAGAATTATCAGTTTCATAAATTTAGAGGTAAAGCAAGGCATGGCAAAAAAAAAAAGAAACCCTACTGCTTTTAGATCTCTTGGGTTAAGCAAACATGACATTTTAAAAAGGAAGAGAGAGAGCTCCAAGCAATGACACTCAGACCCAGACATAAGCCCGTCCGCAGGACAAGTTTTGGTTCGATTCATCTGGCACAGGAGTTGTTTCTGCTTTGATTTTGAATCCTGTGACAAGACATGGCTTTCTTTAAATTCCCAGCTCCCACACAGAAGTGATGTCGGTCACAGTGGTCACATGGGGTGTCCACAAAATGACTTATCAACTTAATAGCATCACGAGGTTTAATTCTCACAAATGACCTGTAATTCCAAGTACTCCTCTGGTTACTCTCTTTACAAAAAGTCAGTGATCATCCCGCTTAGGAAACTGAGTGTTCTTAAGATAGGCATGCCTACAAATGCCTAAATCACTAGTTGCTAGAGAAACACAGCTCAGACCTCCAAAAAAAGGGAGAGGGATGAAAATCAAGAGCAGCCAAAGACATTTTCCAATACTAATGAAAAAGGAAGCTTAAAATAATAGAGCTTATTTTAGAAGTTCTGTGCAGTGCGGTATCTCATCTACAGTGGACACTGAGGAGAATATAGCATATAAAAGAGGAAATTAAACTACTATAAAAATCACAGATAAATTATTTTCTGAATGGTCTTCCATTAAGATTACTTGTTTCATACAGTAATAGTTAGATACGGTGGGTTTTGTTTTACTTTTATGGACTGTATTATTTTAACAGATTTCAGAATTATATGCCAGGATAAAAAAAAAAAAAAAAAAAAAGATAATTTCTCATTCTTGCTGACAGAAAAAGATATAAAATGGAGAACACACTTCTCAGTAAATGTAAGGAGGAAACTGTAGTTCAGGACTTCTGCTGAGTCTTTTGGTATTTTTCAGTTAAGTCTTTATCTTCTATTTACATTTAACACAAAATTTATAATTCCTCCACAGCCTAATGTGAAATGTACATTTCTGATAGCAGCTTCTTTCTACCTAAGCAGATATGAGTTAATTTATGGCTTGTATAGTGTAAGGACATCCACTAGATCAGATTTGCACAGGGTTGTGCCACACAGTGTTTTGCTGGTTCCGCCTGCCCAGGCTGAACATTCCAGGCATTTCAGTTTTGTTCCATCCTTAACCTCTGTGGAAAATAAATTGGCAGTCATGGCAGATTTTGCCAAATTTAATCTTCTGTTTTCTCATCTCAAGTAAAGGAAACATAAGAAGGCAAGGAAATTTGTAAGAAATTATAACATAAACATATATATTTTTTCAACATTATGTTCCATAAATCTTATTTATTTATTATTACAGCGGTACTTAAGTGTCACAATTGAGGGTGCCTGTACAAAGCTGAATATTTTACAGCTATAAAACAGAGCACAGTTTCTGCCTAGAACACCTATAGCTGAAGGTAGCTCCAGCTGATGTAAATGGGATCCATGAGCTTGCACTTCCAGTCTGGATTTTTCCACTCCCGTTATGCTTCTACAGTCAGACCCATGTTTTTGAAACCTGGTGCCAGAATCAGTCTGTGCAGATCCAGTTGCAGAATACATTCACATTTCTTTGCTTTTTATCAGGATACTCCTTTTGTGTAAGCAATTGCTTTTGTTACTAGCAGCGCTTTTTTCCTTCTTATTTTTTTTTTTAAGAATCTAAAAGTATCAGTATCCTTGAAACCTACAGTAGGCATTGATTGGTGGTGCCAGGTACTTAGATGAAAAGAGGATTTAAATCCTTCAGCCTATCAATCATGTATTGTTCCCAGCCCTGAAAAAAGAAGAAGAAATGAATGACTGTGTAAGTCCCACTAAATTTCACCGCTAAGAGGTACACTGAAAGCACTGGTACTTTTGAGGAAAACTTGCAAAGAATAAAGATGTTCATCTCCAGCAGTGTTAAAAGTAAAGCACAGTTGTGCACCAAATTATCCTGGTCAGAGTGCTTGACCTTGGGACTGTAATGAGAACTTGACTGACAGGTTGGACGCAGTAGTCTGTGTCTCACCCTAAACCTGAAACCCTTTCAAAATTCCTCTTCCTGCTCCTTTGGTACAGGGCTGTTTAATTCCTCCTGCTGACAGGTTCAAAATTTTCACTTGCCTTGAAAGTAACTATAGCTTTGGGGGGCCTGCAGTGAGATCAGGAGCAAACAAAAAGGTTAAGTTGCCATCTTGTTGAGAAGTTTAAACTCATGCTTGCAAGCTGCAAGTTGGAACCCTCCATCTAAGCCTTGTAGTAGGGACTAACACAATCTACTGATTTTTATGAAGAATCAATAATCCTAAAAAAAAAAAGTGATTTCACTTCTGGATGCTGATAGGATACAGACAAAACTTTAAAATAAACTCAGAGGAATGAAGAATTACTGAAATTAGTAAGTTGCACCCCTGCGCGCTATTCTCTGACATCCAAAGAGAGAGAGGATTTCTGTGTGTTTGTTAGAGCGCAATAGTCAAAATAGAGGTACTAGAGACAAAGTTAAGGTAGAATAGTGGCAAAGAACTGCCTTAAAAATCAAGTAACCAGTAGCAGGCCGTATCTTCAGTTCCTGATGACGGCTGCTAAGTGCCGAGTGTAAATTATTAGTTCTTACAATGTGTATAATGTGATTTGTGATTTGCTTATGAGTCCCTATGTAATGCCAGGGATGCTGTAGTTAACGGTGTCATCTCTTCTGCCACAAGATTGCTCACGCACAGCTAGACTGGACTCAGCAAGACGGAGCTGACCTCTATGGGAGTAACTTCACTGTGAAACAGAATTTACACAGCATTTAAATTCACTGCCCCAAAAGATAAATGCTAAACTCAGCATACTCCTAATTAACTGAAGAATTCAAACTTATTCACTTCCACTTAGGCTTTTTTCTCTCTACCACACAGCTAAGAAAACAGGCAGTCAGATATATCATTGTTCTTTCCACCCTTGTTTTGTACACTTGCGTAGAAACAAACAAGACTTTACAAATTCTTAGTAAATTTAATTTAGGATTTGATTCATCAGTATATCCCTGTCATATGTTGGTAGAGTTTAACTGAAGTTGGTGAAGCTTTTTTGACATAAATACAGTGATGAATAGAGCTTTTTAAGCATCGTTTTCAGAAAGCACTTAGGTGATTCACACCACTAACTTATTTTTTAATGTTATTCTCAGAATACTTTTCGCCTTATGGTTTAAAGTCAGAAGAGAGAGAAAACTCCTCAAGAGAATAAATCAGAGTACCTAAGCTTGGGCTTGTGCCCTGAACCATTCATTTGGTGGAGGCTATTTTCACCACTGGCCATAGATTTAATCTCTTCTCCTTAAAGCCAGGCTTTTCAAATGCACCACCCCAGTATTGCTGCTATTAAAATCAATGGAAGCTTTACACCAATGCTGAATGCTTTTGAAAATCATACTTTTTGTATCCTTCTTTTGCATGCATTCACAAAATCTCTTCAAATGACATCATCTCCTGTTTTGCAGCTATACTGCAAGCTTTCCATCCACGTGCGCTAGTTGCAGGGAGTGGCAGGAGACCGCAACTAATCCACCATGTCAGAGTGCAAATACCTCCTACAGATCAGCCAGATCCCGTGTACGTAACCCTCTGTTGACTCTGAGTGCAGAAGATGGACAATTTGCATGTTTTACTTGTGCAAAACTACTTGCAAACACTGTAGCCATCAACCAAGTCAACTATCATCTCACTTATTACATTTACATTTTTATACAAAAGAATCCATTTCAAGAGTTATAAGGAAGTTCTGTGGATTTGGTTTATTATTATTTATTATTCTTATTATGGTCATCATCATCATTATTTTCAACTTTGCACAATACCATCAGTAAAATGCAACAGGTAAGAGTCTTCCACCATATTCCATAAATGTCCAGAAGCATGTTTACAAGTCCCTTATGAAAAGTACTTTCCCATGGACAGCGTCTATGTCAAGCAAGCTCAAGCCTGATGAAGCAGATGCCTCGGAGCTTGAGGCAGTATGTGCCTGTACCAGCTGGAAAGGCTTCTTGGTGCTGAAGTAGTCCCTGAAGCGAAAGCTTAGGATATTAGGAAATTTAAAGACAGAGGTAGGTAGATCCTGCATGGATTTCCCAGTAGCCCTTAACTACTGATTAATGTTAATGCAATGAGAATTCAATTAATACCGGATTAATACAAAGTTCCATCAAAAGATATGAATCTAATAATGCTGATAATGATAAATACATGAACAAATGTTTGCAGGGTCAGGGCTGTATCAAACCACGTAGCCTCTCTTGGAAAGCAGAAGTCAGTTTTGCAGACATGAATTAGACTGTGATTTCAGTCGGTCTCATGTCAATCCTGTCGCTTCACTGGAAATCCCAGCACTGTCTGAAACTACCCATGACGTGTTCTGCTAAGGCACGATGTCCTGCGCTGAAAATGCCTGAGCTACAACAAACTCGAGCCCAAAGGCTGCACTGCTGTGAATTGCCTCCCATTTTATTATGGAAAAAATAAATTGCATCCTAATATTCTCTATAAAGGAAAATAGGAATGAAAATACAGAAAATCTGCAATATATTTCCACTGACATACCCTAAGATCATTCACCTATGTACCGAAGCTAGTTTCTCTACATACTGTGAGATGAAACAAGAAGGCTCCAGCACCAGTAGCTCTAGCTCAAATTCCACATCTGGAACTGCTCAGTAATGTATATGTAAAAATTATCTTGATAGACAACACAATATAATCCCACTCAGACAGCATTACGCTCCTAAGTAATGTTGCTGGCTCAACTCAATAATTCTAACACTATCACTAGACATAGATTTTCTAGTTATATTTGCCATGCCTCTCAGTTAAGTTAAGCTTTTAGTCAAAGACCGGAGGCACTGATGACATAGAAGGACATGTGTGACCTAGGAAGTGCATCCTTCCACAGATTAATTCCTCCCGCTGGTTTATGAGTAGCTGATGTCCCAGTGTAACAGAGAAATCCACGCAGCTGTAGCAATTAGACATGACAAGACATTTTCCACATACTGTTTTGTCTAATGAACTGCCAGAGAGTGCAGTTTCCCTGACTTTTAATTACTGCACCACCCACAGTTAGGAGAAGTTCACCTACTTCTTCGGTCTGGGACTTAATTCATCTTCTCAAATGCAACCTTATTAAAAGTGATGGGTCCCAGTGCGGACATTGGCTAAACAGTGTAATGTAACAGAAAGGCAACGTTATGGTAAGCAGGACCTTTCAGAGCGGCCATTCTTTTCCAATTAGAAGAACATTCATTTTCCTTCCTAATGGATCAAATTCTCTGCCTTCTCATCAAAAGTAAGCTCAGGCTTTATTTGACAAACGTTAAGCATTTCCCTTAGAATATCTTGGATAAATTAGTAGACTGAAAAGGAAAAAATCCTTGATACTGTCCTGTATCTAAGATCCCAAGGAAATTCTCTTTAATCATCTTGTTATATTTTATAAAGCTTAATTTTAACTATTAAAAAATAGGTATTTCATTGTGACTATGGCTCAACATGCATTACGGCTGAATTCTGGCAAGTGTGGGAAATAATACAACTTTTTAGGTAGAATGTTATTCCAAGGATCTGACATACCTTTTTCTGTATTTACTATTTTATTAGCAGGATTCTCGTCAAGATGAAAACCACAGGATTTTGTATTCTTGTTGCCATCTGTAAAAGTCTTACGTGATATGAAGGATGTTTTTGTAGTAATGTTATAACACATACAACAAGAATATAAATTAATGTTGAAACAAGGCATCTGCACACATAAGCTATAAGCATAAACTGTATATTTTTTTGGTAATTACAGTGCTCCAATAGACATGAGACCAAAAAAATTAATTCCAAAATAAAATCTTCATTCGGAACAAACGAGTTCTCTGCCGGTCTCCCTTAGCATGTACTTAAATCCAAAGCAGGGTCAGCGCAAACCTTCACGCTTAAATGATCTGTAGAGACTTGCTTACCGACGGCCACAGGTTAAGGGAAGTTTGGGGAAACCCTACCAAGCTCAGCTTCCCACACTCACAGGCAAGACCGATTATTCCCCTAGCTGGACAGGCCAGCGATTGTGAGACAAACTAAAGTGCAATTAAAATTACAAACAGGAAGATTAAGAGAGCACGAGGTGCTCTCTGCCGGAGTATTTCAGGCCTGTGGACACCCCCCCCCCCCGCCCCCGAAATTCTTTATAAAGGAACACCTGCACGGCCTCAGACAAAAATGTCAAATGATGACAGATATGAGTATGTGCGTGTTTTCGGATGAGTGGGAGGCTTGCATAGAGGTGGTATGAACATTTGTGGTTGATCATGGAGAGGAGGATGTTAAACAAAACTGTGGTACAGGGAGTCAAGAAGAGCCCAGTAATTCCCACAGAAAATGCAGTGTGCTGACGGAAATCAGGCTTCAGCCTGAGGAGTTGTTCTTGCAGCTGGCTGAACCAACCCTTTAAACCATATGAATCAGTGAAAACATTAGTTTGTTCTTTCAGGACTGTACCAAGTAATGCTTGCTGAGGAGGTCTGGCATAGGAAAAGAAAAAAATACTTGATGGCAGGAAGGCTGAGCGATAAGGCTTGTCCTGCTTCAATTTTTATGTTTAAAGAATATGAGTTCTGGAGGAAAATAAGACCATTTGAAAAACAATGCTTAAAAATGCATAGTTTTGCATCTTCTGTGAGGTGAGAATTTTATGTATATAATATAAAATTTAGAAAGGAGTTAACACCTGGTGTAAATTACTAGACGTGCTCAGATGCTACCTTGTGTTCAAGGTGTAACTACTTCTTTCTGCAGATAATGGACCTTCCAACGTTCCAGCAAAGCAAACGCTAACCCACCTCATCTTGAAAAAGAAGGAGTTTCCTCCATTGCCTTCCTGTCATTTGGAATCAGTGTGATTATCTACTGAGGAGGAAAATCTAATGTAAATATTGTTTTTAAAGGCGCACTAATCCTATGACATCATATTTTATGAATCCAGAGAGGTTTTAAACAATTGAATATAAAAACCTTACTGTTCCTTATTTCAGTTTGGAAAAATATCCATTAAATTCTCAGTAAAATAAAAGTCAGAAGACTTGAGTGCCAAAATACCTTTCTTGCTCAAGAGAGACACTAGTAAAAGATGTAATGTGATTAAAAGATCTAAAATTATGTGCACTGGTTGAGTGATCTTGGGTCTTTATTACATATCATATATTGAAACATGGACACATTTCTTGTAAGTTGTTAGTTATAAACCACACAGACAGTCTTGATCAGCAAAATTCTTTATAGCTCACAAAGAAAATTAATTCTGCAAACTATGTGGCAAACTGGGCTGTCAGCTACAGTAAATCTAGGCTAATCGCTCCGTGAAAACTCTCGAGACTACATTACTTCTTTAGTGTTGCTCTGTAACTGTACAGGTTCTGTATTCCATTGTGAATACAAAGAAAACTATGTCCTAAAAATAATGGTAATTTATTATATTATTAATTCAGTTTTCATAGCGATATCCATATAAAAACAAAAATTCATCTTTCATTAATTCTGATGAAAGATGAGAGGATATAATTTACAGTGTTGGGGGGATGTATTAGTAGGAAATTCCTTATGATTCTAAATTTCACACTTTTATATTCCAAAGAACTGAGCAAAATTTTGCCTTGCAGTGCTAGTAAGAACATCTCAAAAAAAATTGTGAATATTTTTAGGCAGAAAGCAGCTGCTATGTCCTTGCTCACTTTTTACCCCTCTGACTCTGCAGTTCTTCCAAAAATTAAGGCTACACCTTCATGATAAAACAAACAACCAAAAAATCTAGCAGTTTAGTTGGCTGGTTGTTTAACAGGAAGAGAAGACATAGAAAAAAAATCAGGCCTATATCTTTTCCAGGACATATTTAAACAGGACTAGGAACCATTTTACAAAGACAAAATAATGCTGTCTTTCAGATTGATGGAACAGTTTTACAGTTATTCTTTATTAAAATTCTGAGAGTATTTTTCTTTCTGAGACAAACGCAATTTTTTTTGACTAACTAGAACTTTAGATTTGTGCCAAAGTGATCTTGAGAGATGGTATTTCATCTTTTTACTGAATTCCATCATTTTTCACATCTTTGTAATGATATTTAAAAGGCAGGATTCACACTTAATGTGCAGCACAATTGCTAGTAAAAAAACCAAACTCTGAAAATACATGTTGCTTGATAACTCACAAATCTTGTAGGACTCAGATGCTCTGATTTGTTTTACTGTGTCTGTATTTTCCATGGATTTGGTGTTACCTGTAGATCTCACCATTTATCTCCCAATACTAAATGAACTGCGGGGCGGGGAGTGGGGAAGAACAGCAACAGAAAGGCTATCATTCTGTTTTAGAAATGTAACTCGCTAACCCTGTGTTAGAAATCACACATTAGTAGTACTTCATTTTATCATTTTTGTTATAGCTCATTACTCACCTGTATCTCCTTATGAGCACTTACCACAATAAAAGCATGGTTTCCATACCTTATATTTTGCATGCTTGGCGTGGTTTAACCCCAGCCAGCAACTCAGCACCCCGCAGCCGCTCGCTCACTTCCCCCCCGACACCCAGGGGGATGGGGGAGAGAATCGGGAAAAAAATAAAGTAAAGCTCGTGGGTTGAGATAAGCACAGTTTAATAGAACAGAAAGGAAGAAACTAACAATGACACTAATAACAACAAGAAAACGACAATAATAATAAAAGGACTGGAATACACAAGACAAGTGATGCACAGTGCAATTGCTCACCACTCGCCAACCGACGCCCCAGCCGAGCACCTCCCCCGCCTCCACCTCACCAGGCATGACACCCCATGGTATGGAATATCCCTTTGAACAGTTTGGGTCAGCTGTCCCGGCTGTCTCCCCTCCCACCTTCCCTGTGCCCCTCCAGCCTCCTTGCTGGCTGGGCAG